>JAOXJP010129870.1:0-13628 GCA_025762735.1 Platanus orientalis | reverse complement strand
TTTGGTGAAGTTTAGGGTTTTTCCCAAACAAAGGAGGCGACGTGTTCTTCTCCTTGCTATTCCGCTGCGTCAGTAACTGTGCTAAACTGTACAAATGGCTGCAATATCTGACATCCCTTGAAAGCTTGACAATAGAATTAGATGCTGAGATGGAATACTTGCCAGAGGGTATGCAGCAGCTCACCGAACTTAATTCCCTGCTGATTAATGACTGTCCTAAATTGGAGTCCTTGCCAGATTGGATTGGAAACTTAAAATCCCTTCGTTCTTTGATACTTGATGGTAATCGTAGCCTGAGATCTCTACCAACGGCATTGCAACGTCTCCATGCACTTCGAAGTTTGTACATTAGGGAATGTCCCCTATTGGAGATGCGATGCGAGAAGGAGAACGGCGAGGATTGGCATAACATTGCTCACATCCCATATATTGAAGTCCCAACACGTGGTGTCAACACAGGCGGTAGGAAGAGGCAATTCATTAGACGGTGTCTTTGACTTTTATTATGAACTGTTTGAAGAACAAGTTTCACTCTAATCCAGTGGTCTGCTGATGTGTTCGGCTACACGCTTATATCTGGTTTGGTAGGCCTCATATGCTGCTTGGTACTTCATCATCTAATCCAATGGTCTGCTGATGTGCTTCCCTACTTACGTGGAGATGGGAAATTCACAATGGTTTTAAAAGTTTTATTTACCATTTTGCCCTTTTGTTGTTTTGAAAAATAGGAAAAGGGGATAGAATTCCGATTAAGGTGTTCTACTTCACTCTCTCACCAAAAATAGAAATAAAATGTTATGCTAGATAAAGAAAGACACTTGTATCCCTAAAACCTTGTAATAGTGAATATTTGTGGACTTTGGTCCCGTGGTTTTTCCAGGGTTTTCCATCTAAAAAAAAACCGTGGTGTGCCTTTGTTATGCTTTGCTTGCTTTTTTTTATTTTTTATGATTTGGTTATTTTATTGCTTATTCATATTTGTTATTGTTATTTGTTTCTGTATCTTTCTATTGACCTACACAGACAATTCCGACACTGTTATTTGTTGCAACCTAAAGTCTTCAAATGTTGGGAGATAGAAGCTCAATGCAACTTCCGATCATCCATGTTGGTCTAGGGGCATATGCAAACCGTCAAACCTAATAATCCATTCAAATGAGCATAACTCCATTAATTCATGATCACGAGTTATATGTATGTGGGCCTTGATTTGGTGCTGGCATTGTGCATGTATTATTGGGCTACAATCATTAAGTTTTTTTATTTCTGGGATCTGGTTCATTGAATGAACTTTCATCATACTATGGTCGGTTCTCTTTTTATGTTTCCTTTAAAAATAAAAAAATAAAAGGAAGCTTGGTTTTCCTTGAGTGCATGGGCTTGTTCCGTCTGGTTGGACTTAACCCAGTAAACAATCCTAGTATCGATGCTTGTGGCTCGTGATGTATCCATATGGTCTTGCCAGTTTCATCACTGTTTGATTTCGCAATTCATGTGTCTTTAATTCGCATCTTAAGCTATGTACCTATGGATTGCCCGAATCAAAATGATTCAAATACAGTGGACTTTAGGGTCTATGGCATCCATATTTCTTCGTCTGCTTACTCCCTAATTGCAACGTGGCAATCCTAATCATAATTTCATGTTCAAATATATGAAATCACAATGGGTTTACACTTTAGTAGGACTCGATACTTGTGGACTACATGTAGGGAAGCTTAGAGCATTGAGGTGGCTTGTGGTGAAATGAGAATAGTAGTGCAATTAGCGTGAAAATTTGAGTCTTGTGCCTTTGGGGTGTTGTACATTTACTAAAACATTGTTGGTGAATTTTGATATTATTGGGAAATTTTACAGTTGGGTGTCGTACATTTACTTAAACATTGTTGGTGAATTTTGATATTACAGGGAAATTTAACAGTTGTTCCAATACTCAATTTTCCTGTGTCTTTAAATCCATTTGTGAAAGTTTGGAAAGTTGCTATAAAGGGAAGAAGGATTGTGTTTGCTTCCCTTAAAAACACTAACTTCCTCTGGGAGTCAGGAGGCGGATACATTAGCGTTGAAATGTGATTTATACTACTATTTTTTTTTTTTGGTGGGAGCGGGGGTGCTTATAACTTTTCGGTGCTGATGTGTCCGCCCCCTAGTGCTCAGAGGTGGTTAGCATTCATTAATGGAGGCGGACACAATCCTCAATGCTATAAAGGAAGTTAGAGTAGAAAAAAATGGTTAGAAGAAGAGATATTGCACAATTTGTATAGAGTTTAATGGACTTGGATTGAGATGAAGGTATAGAGTAGGCGAGGAGCTAAAAACTTACGAACCCATTGGAAATCTGAATGAGTTCAATTGGAGCCACCATTATGGCCACAAATGTCTTGGAAATTTGAAATGAAATTATTACATTACAGGTGGCTGCCAAACAGGCTATAAGTTTTTTTATGCATAGCTCTATTTACTTGCAAGAAGGCCTGAAAGTTCAATACTTTATTTACATGGTTGGTCTTGAAAATTTCCCACCATTGATGTAGCAACCTTAAGTCTTTTAAAATTAGGAGAAATAGGCAAGGCAATTTCTGATTACCAACATTACAAAGTTGATTATTGATTCTATGGCTCTCGATTTTATTAGTCTTGCACTCTAACAGGCATCACGATTCATTTAAGTGCATAATTTTGTTAATTTAGGATCACAAGTTAAATATGCATTTGTTCAAGGGCCACAGTTGTTTGTTCGAAATCTACCAATATTACAGTTGCTATTTGGTAGTTTGTGATGTAACCATATAACCTCACCGATTCCATTATTGTTGATTTAGTGATTCATGGTCTTTCAGGTCAATTTTTGAGCGATGAACCAATCAATTTCTTGATCAAATTGATTCAAATGCACTGGATTATAGGGTCAAAAGCATAGATATCTATTCACCTAGGTACTCCCCTTCCCCATTCTGCAATGGGCAATCCTAATAGTACATTCAATTTTAAAAAATGATGTTATTGGAGGAATCCCATTTCGTATTTTTCATTTCACTGATTTGTGTTTAGCAATACTTAAGGGACAAATTCTGAGAACCCCATAGTCCCACCCATCCCTTTAGTTACTTCTAGGTAATTTTCCATGGAAATGCTAATAGTGGGAGAATAGGTATTTGTTCACCAAACATAAGAGCAACCTCTCTCTCTCTCTCTCTCTCTCTCTTCGGTATGTTTAGTTATTTATTTGTATCAGAAAGTGAAGTGAAAATATTTTTTTACCATGGGTTTTAGGATGGAATTCACTTTTTTTGTCATGTGTCGGCATAAAATTGATGCTTGATGGATGATGGGCACATCCAGTTTGGAGACAATCCAGGCTGCTCTGATAGGCAACTCTACTTTGGATGCAAGAGAAAACTGGCTTATGTGTACACTATCTTAGAAATTGTAGCATGTATGAGCAAATGGAAAAAGGGAAAAGTAATAAAAAAAACTTTTGACACTGAAAATTTTAACCTAAGAGAAATATTATCATTTTTTTAGGGAGCAAATGTACGATTTCCCCTGTACGACTTAGGTCAGTATGGCATAGGGATGGACACATCAGCGCCAAATTGGGGATGCTTTTCACTTTTTGTTGCTAATGTGTTGGCTGAAATTCTTAGAGGGGGGTGAATAGGATATCTACAAGTTTTTTTAGTTCTTTCAAGTTAAATTTTTTCATCCTCTTATGATTTACTTTAATTGCAATGAAATGTTTTTAGTTAGTAAATCAACTCTTTATGAACTTATCATAGACCACGAGGCTTTGTCATACACTATAGTGTTACCTATAGCAAAGTGAAAACAGGGTTGATAAGTTCCTTGAAGTTGCTTGATTAATCTTTTTATATTAACCTTAGTTAGAGTCACTATCAATTTTCCCACAATATAATCACTTAAGTTTAATGCTTTAAGTGAAGTCTTAAAGTGATCTAAAAATAATGAATTGCAAATTTAATATACTTTACAAGATATACAATTAAACTTAAATGATAGATTAACCAATTTGTAAATTCATTAAAACCTAGATGCTTATGTGTGTTTAGTGTGTCGGACAATTTAGCATGATCAATATAAATTTAAACACTTAGGTGATCAATTCTCTATGAATTGCAAACCAAGTATGCAAGTGTGCTCAATTAATCCAATTTACAAATTCAACTAAGGCCTCTATGTTTGTGCTTGTTTATGATATGAAAATTAAAGAACAATCACAAAGCATGTAATGTAAAGACACAAATGTTTATAGTGGTTTAGCACAAGGGCGTATGTCCACTCTCCAATGCCCACTCAATGGCGTGTTGATTTTATTAATAGTTAACTAATAACTATTACAAGGTACATCAACAAGACCTTACCTCTACTGTCTCCAGTAGAATGACTTCGCACTTGGTGTCTCCGGCAAGTGCACACGAGTCCGATGTCTCTGACGGACTCCCAATCTTGCTCCCGGTGTCTCCAATGGAAGCTTTCTTATCCGGTGTTTCCAACGAACATACACAAGTGATGGAAATAGTGAATGATGATAGTGGTGCTCAACCTCTTAATTGGAAAATATAACTAAGTTCTTCACACCGAGTGTAGAGAACTCACTATGAGATTTTCCAAGTTGGGCTCTTGCTCTCTAAGGCTTCTTGAATGTTTCAAGTGTTATTCTTCAAGTCTTGGATGATGATTTATCCAATCTTTTGCTCTCAAGACTTGGTTGCTCTCCTCTTTAATGATTTTATTATTTAGCTCAAGAACACCTCATGTAAAGAGGGTTTTCAAATGATTTTTATAAATAGGATGATCAAGAATGTCATAAAGGAATTGTGGGAGAGTCTTTTTCACATTTGGGACCTATTCTAACCTCATATAAGCGAGCCAAGGCCTCCCAAAGTCCCCAACAGTAAAAAATCAACGTTTAGAATTCTAACCTTTGGGACTTCGGGCACTCCCCACTACTTTGGGGTACCTCAAGTACACCACTTCGGGCACCCCTGAGTATTCGCGGGTGCCCGAGCTCCCCAGGTTTTTAGCACATATACTTCTAGGTAAGATGGTCGTAACTTCCTCTAAAAACCCCGAAATCCTTCGCCATTTTTTTTGTTGGAAAGTAGATTTATAGATCTTTTCATCCATGTATGGATTGTAGTCTAATTCCTACTGAGGTGATTTAGGGAGTCCTTGGGAGTTGCCTCAAAATTTACTAACCTAGATAACATTACTTAGCATAGGCATTTCTTTCCTAGTGAGCCATTTTCATTCTTTTGAATATTGGGCTCTATGTACATTTCAATTAGACCCTAATTAAGTCTTCTAAGTGATTCTTAGGGTCAACCATGGTCTCGGGGTTTTGTGAGCACACACACACCTACCATTTGGTCTCATATACCTAATTTACCTTTCTATGCTTGAAACTGATGGGTTGACTTCCTTGAGGTGGCTTTTACTAGAGACTTGAAATAATTCAATGATGCTTGAGTCTCTTTGGTATGGTCATTCTGGCTTTGAGTCCATCTTTTTGGCGCTTTCCCAGACTCTAACACTTGGACTTACATAAGTATATGGTTTACATCATAAAGCCCTATACAACATGACCACTACATGTACACACTTTGTTTTGTGCATGGACATTGACAATACATAGACCTAACAAGGGGGTGTTATATGATTAGTATTGGACATAGTTTTCTAAGAATTTTCATGAAGGCAAAAAACTATATGATCATGGGTAGACTTGGATGAAAAATTAAAATGAATAAGGCCGTTTCGTACCTCTTGGTGAAGCCGTTTTTCTTTAGGAGGCTACTCCTGTTCAGTGTCATTCTCGGTTGAGGCTTTAGTACGTTTTCTTTTTCCTTCTTCATCAATGTCCATCCTTATGTTGTTGTCCCCTTTCTTAGTTATCTGGCTTTGGAGTTCTCTTGCTTCCTTCTTCATGTTAAAACTATAATATGAAATTTGCATGACACTGTCACTTTGACTCTTGGTTTCTAGTTTATGGATGTTGCGAGCATCTATACTTGTGGTCGAACCATGGTTGTGAGTAGATTGTTTTGGAGCTATCTTCTCCGTTCGGATCACCAATACATTAGAATGAATTGGTTCAGTGGGGTTATTGCTTGCTTCCTCAACCATTTGAGTTGGTTCACGAATGACAATGCTCAATTTTGGTGGGTCCATGATATTCAGGTCCCACATCATGCCCTTATGCTTCGATGCCAGGATAAGAGGCTTTTTCCCTTTTGAATTACCATTAATGCCCTCATCTCTATCTTTATCCTCACCTACATCTTTAACATGTGATGTACCTTTAACAGCCTTGTCCACCATGTTAAATGGAACCCTGCTGTTAGGGGCATAAAAGTCCAAAAAGAGTTGATTTTTTCACTTAGTTGGATCTTCTCGAATGAGGTTTTGATGGTACTGCCATCAACGCCGATTGAAATCCATCATATCCTTGAGTGACAGGCTATGCATGTCACCTCCAACCACTACGTAATCATAACTTTCCAACTTGTCTTTGGATCCAGACTCAGAAAATTGGCTTCGACTCAACGAGTTAACCCAGTTACCTTCATCATTTGCTCAATTTCTCTTATCAGAGCTTCACAATGAGTTCTTGCTAGCAAATCTAATTGCCCCATCACTTTCAAGGTCATCTAACAAACTTTTCCTCATTAGGAACCCCTTAAAGCTTTGGTCATTAGAATTTTGGCGCTTGAGAGAAGATTACCTTTCCGGCAAGTTGAGAGATCCCGGTGGGATGGCCCGTTTTAGATTATAGATTCTTTTAGGGGATGTTCCTCATAGATTATTTCCATATTGGTTTAGCTTCTAGAGATCCTCTATTTCTTTGCCCCTCCTTTTGTTTATAAGCTTTACTTCACATTCTTTAGCTTCATGCCCGATTACCCCATAGTAAAAACAAAAGATTGGTAATCGCTCATACCATATCTTGACTTTTATATTTTTTTTCCTATTCACTTATGATTGAAATGATGATTAATGGGTTTTCTTATTGAAACTTTTATGCGAACCCTAAGATAAGGACAATCATCAATTGCATGCTTTTCTAGGTCCCATGACACAAAGGTACCAATCCGCAGCACCAATAATTTGGCCATGGATTCCTTATGTAGGCACATAGGAATATTAAAAAACTGAACCTAAAAGTCCACAAATGAGAAATCAATTTTCGATATGGGCATTGTCGGGTCCCATTCAACCATAGGGACTATATTGTCCTCAAAATTCCAAGGCCTTTCAAAGAGGACTTTGTCAAAATCCATTATATTACAAAATTTTGCAATGTAAAGATTGTTTTCAAGCTTATGAACTTCAACTTCATATTTAAGCTTCTAAGATATAACTATAACCTTTATAAATATAAAGATATTGAAATATCTTTCAGAAAGAAGTTTGAATACAATACTATTTTCCCATTTACCTCGATTGATATCCACTAGTTCATTATTGATATCAACGTTGAGCTTGTCCACATCCATGGCCTCCACGCTTTGGAAGAGACTTGCCTCCGCTTCAGAGTTGGGTTTACTCCCATTATGGCTCAAAATCCTGCTCGATTCTCCTTCTTCCATTACCATCTAGAGTGAGTTTGCAGTGGTGAGATGGAAAACCCCTTGCATAAGCAAGAGAAGACCTCGTATCCTTAAGCGAGGAACGAGAGGCTATGCTTCATCTTATGATCACTTTATGTTGGAATGCCATCGTTTGGTTAAATTTATAACTAACTTTTGATTTTTTTTATATGGTAAGTTGTTGGATTCCAATTAAAATTATGAATACTATATTCCTCCTATGATTGATACTTCTTATAGGTTGGTTTGTGAGTTTTGAATTTTATCTAACCCATGCCCCTTGTGTTCCTTGCAAAACATCTAGCGATACTCCATGGTATCTCCCCTAATGGCAAGAGGGTCAAGATGAATTTTGATGGGGCAGCCTCGATCTTCTTCCTTGGAGAAGGTAGTTTGGGATCTATTTGTCGAGATAATAAGGAATGTCTTTTTTTTTTTTTGTGTGACTGCACACCCATGGTTGGAGTTTTGCCCTTGTTGCTAAATGTATGGTGAAAAGACTTGGTTTATTATTAGTCCATGCTTTAGGGCTTAGACATATTATCCTCGAAGGTGACTCCTACGTAGTTATCACCTCCTTATAGGTTACCTTAGACCAATGCCATTGCCAATGAATTGACTTCACCAAATTTTTTTCAAATGTTTCTCTCTCTCTCTCTCTCTCTATATATATATATATATATTGATTTCCATGTAATTTTTTCTTTTATTTTCAACTATTTTCCATAGAAAATGTAATTTTATTTTTATTTTCATAAAATAAAGAAAATGGTTTATGATGAAGTTTTAGATGGAGACAAGATTTAGAAGCTTAACAAAATAATAGCAAAATGATATGAATGAAGAAATAATTCCAAGTGAAGAGCTGCATTAACGGTTTTATCACTGTTTTTAGCGTAGTAGAAGTATAGAATGAGTTCGTTGTGCAATAGTCATTATAATATCAGATATCAAATCACTTTCTAGAACAGTAGATGTCTGAAATCCGTTTCCAAACATGAACCATTGTTTTATATTATAGGGATTTGTTAAAGGTTGGAGCATGTTGGACTTTAGGCTTGGGCAGGAATATTGGCATAACATATGGATCTCTTATATTTATGATTATAGAGCAAGTAAAAAAAATATTTTTAGGTCCATATATTGTTGGGTGAATGAGTTAATTGATCCACAAGTAAGGGAATGGCGTGTCGATATTATTTGTTAATTATTCCAATCAACCATAATATATGCAATTTTCAAAACTGATTTAAGCAGTGGACTAAAACACCTTAAGGTAATTTACAATCAAATCAATCTATAAGTCCATTCAAGTTTCTATGGCTTCTTGCTCAAATTCAACTGATGATGATCTGGAAGAAACCTAGAAGAAGTTATGGAAGATCAATGAGCTTCCACCAAGGATTGTAATGTTTGTATGGTGTTATCATAATGAACTTATTCCCATTTGATTACAAGCATAGAACCCAATTACTCTATTTGGGGGGTGGAACCTAATACTATAGATCACCTATCCTTTGAATATAACTTTGAACATGTTTTCTTGTTTGGTTCGCCTTTGAGTTGTCACATTCGGGATCAAAGAAAAAGATTTAAAGTCTGGATTAAAGAATGGTTGCAGCAACCATCAAATACTTTGTTATTCATGTTGGAAGCTACAATTTTCTAGAACATTTGGAAAGCTCATAACAAGAAGATTTTTGAAAATAAAATTTTATTAGCAGAATTAATCCTAATAAATTCTTCTACATTGATCCATGAGTACAATAGAGAGTGTCCTAGAAAGCATAGTGCCTATTCAAGACCTAGACTCAGATTTCGAGTAGTTAAATGTTGGTCCATGTTACTAGAGCCCACCTCCTATGAGAACCCTTAAAATCAATGTGGAGGGATGTGCAGGATTGGTTAGTACAATCATTAGAGATCACTCAGGTACTTTTAGGGGGGGTGCGTTGAAAGACCTTCACACATGCCTAGCAATCAAAGTAAATGCATGGGCTTTTTATATCAGTTTGAGACTAGCTCATGATTTTATATCTGCCTCAATCATTATGGAAGGAAAGTGTCCTCCAATTGTCATTCTACTCAATGAGGTGACTAGCTTTCCCTCTTGGCGCATCAAAGATAATACTTAGGATTGTAGGCATATGGTGGCTTTGTCCAACAATATCTATGCCTCTTATGTGAAAGTCTGGTTTAATCCTAAAGGGGGTGAATAGGATATAAAAACTCTTTTTAATTAACCCCCACTTAATTTCCAATTTAAAGATGTTCAATTATAACTTGAGAATTCATACACTTAACTTGATAGATTAATTTTTTATTGTTTATAAGTGCTATGAAATGACAATGTTCAAGTTTATCTTCTAATCATATGTAATTACTAATTAATTGCAAGAATGAAAAATTATACAATGATTGCTACATATGCCTTGCTAGAATAGAGAGAGAAGAGACAATTGCACACCACAAGCATTCACACACAACACAATATTTATAGTGGTTCGGCACACAGGCCTACATCCACTGTCAAAGCTCAGTACTGAGCTATTAAATTTTATTTAGATTGAACCAAGTTACAATCAAGGATAAAATTCAAAACTAACTACTTGCATTCCTAATGATTGCCTTAATCACTTGCAAGCTCAACACTCGATGTCTCTGGCGGGAGTAGTCTACACTTCTGGTGTCTTCAATGGAAGTGCTAGGATCTACCGATCTCTGGCAATAGTGCTAAAGTCTCAATAAAAAGAGAAATCAATACAAGTTACCTCTTGAAAGTTGGTATATTGCATGTTACCCTTTTATGGTGGTTGCTCATTGTGGAGTTAATGTGTATTAGCTTTCCACCAAGCTCCCAAAAGTTGTCTCCTTGCTTCTACGAGCTTCACACAAGAGTAAACCCTCTTCTTGCTTTCCTTCTTGTATTCAATGAAGAATGATTGCTAGGAAAGAACACCAATGGTCCTTGCTTCTTAAATCTTCAATGAAAGCTCATAAATGAGAGCCTTAAGCGGTTGGAAGGATTGAATGCCTTTACTTGATCTCTCCCTCTCTCAAGATCTCTTTGTGTGTGTTAGAAAGCTCATTTGGGGCTTTCTTATACTAATAGAGGACGAACATAGTCGTGCACCCTTGATTAAGCATCATTCCCAATGGTAAAAAATCTCAACAATCAGATTTCTTTTTTTAATTTTTTTTTTAAATTTATGATATCGGATTGATCTACTAAAATCGGATTAATTTGATGGTGCAGTCAGTTTTAGAACTGAGCATCCGAACAACCTCAGATCGATTTGATTGATCAATCGGATAGATCCGATTTCCATCGGATTGATCCTCTAAATGGCTGATCGATCTAATAAGTTTGGATTGATCCGACCCCCATTATATCGATCTGATTCCCCTATTTTCTGTCATTTTGCCTTAAAAGATTCCCAAACACTATGAGACTTATGCTTCACATGGATTGGTCCATTGACCCTCACAAGAGTCCTTAGGTCTCAATAACCTATGTTTAACCTCATATTTACCTTTATATAGCTTTGTTGAGCATGTAGAAGCTGAAATCTTCATGTCTTAGACCTTGTCAATCTTGAGGGGCATCCATTCTTGTGGCTTAAAGTCCTTGGAGTATGTCTTCAATCTTTGGACACAAAGACTCATATCAATTACAAACATGAATAATATATGCAATATGCTTATGCCAAGCTTAATATACTACTCCATGCATTTTTCAATCTATGGAATTGACAATTTACATTAACATTATGTTCCTAGAGCCAACAACAAGGAAGCACATATCATGGCAAATAAAAGGACATATTTCTCGAGTTTGGAATTGTTTGGTATCACGGGAGAAAGAGTATCCATTATTTTATGGAATCATGTAATCTGGTGATTGTTGTTGAATGAATTAAACTTAGGCTCATTATAAAAAAAAAATAAAAAAAAATTGCAATGTGGTTTTCATCCCTATGATTTATAAATAAGTCCTAAATTAAATAAGTTATAAATATCTTCTAAGGAGCAAGCACCTTACTTGACTAGATTATGCTTAGGAAGGTCATTCATCACTGAATAGCCAACCTCCCAACCCCCCACCTCATGAAAAAAAAAAAAAAAAAAAAATCGCCCTCTATGATGTGGGAATTTTAGGCATAGATTAGCGAGAACTTATGGTTAGGCTGGGAATTGGGCTACTATTTCCAATTTGGTGGAATGGCTAAGGTAGGTTTGGGTTACCCTAATGTTCTTTTTATGCTATGTTCGGCTAGCTTGATAGTGCCCATTTTCCAACCCATATAATGTCACTAGAGCTGCAAATCAGGCAGGCAGTGGTCAGCTTGACCCAACCCGAAATACAGCACCAGACCATGAACGCAGCCTGAGTCCGAACTGAGCCTGAATGACTCAGCCCGAACTTGTTTCATTTTGGAAAGGTGGACTTTGGGCCGAGTTTAGGCTGGTCTAAACTTCAAGGCCCAAGGGGTTTTAAGGTTATAAATAAAGTATTTAATCATACAAATATTTTTTATTCATGATATATTTATATTTATTTATAATTTAAACTGAAGTTTGGGTTGGCCCGGGCCATTCGAGCTGAACTAAGGCCTGCACAAACTCGAAAGATTAAGAGTGAAAATTCTTGACCAACCCTACCAACCCATTTCAACTCACCCAATTTCTTCATTTTCGGGATTGCTTACCTCAATTGGTTGAATAATGTTATTTGGTTTCGTGTGGACATTTGCATGTAGACTTGTGCTTGACCTAACATACCTAGTGCCACCCTAACGAATGATATATCTTGGTTTACCCATCAAATCCATAATTCTGGTATCTAATTAGACATGTTAAAGGTCAATAAGGTCAGAACCTAGTATGAGGAGTTGAGTGTCAATCATATTGGGTGGTGTTAGCATCCAATTTTGGCCTCAAGTTAGGACTTTTGAGTTGATGAAAAAGAATGAGTTTGAAAAATTTTCACATAATTTTAGAAATATTTCCATGCGTTCATGGTGATTTTTTTTTTTTTTTTCAATTGAAAAATACTTAAGAAATATTTTTCACTTAAATCAGAATTTACTTGGAGTTCTCTAATTAGAGAAGATGATTTCTTGATGTTTTCTGATCTTCAAGACTCATATGCCTATGTCACTCCAATGGGGGCATACCCGAAATAAATTTAACTACCACCAGTCTTTTATAAGAAATCTAGAAAAAACTCTATAGCTACATTGAAGTTAACTTTTTAATAGTTCTCGGCTGTATGGTGAAATCTAATGGGTATATTATATACTTAGAGCACATCAAGAATAACATAATTAGAACATTCCCCCTAAGTTGTGGATCAGAGGTTTTTGATCGTTTCTTTTTTGAAAGTCCTCAAAATTTTATCATTCCATTGCATAAGAAGTTTAATAAGATTTCTTAAAAGGTCTCTATAACATATCCTTTTTAACACAAGTACCCTTCCAACAGTTTTAATCCCATTAAATCCTTAGGAAGGAAGATTTTAATCCTTCACCATTTAACTCTTAAAAAATAATGAGTTAAGTGGAAAAATCTTTTGAAATTTATATTTTAAAATAATAGATTATTTATTATTGCCCATTGTTTATTTTTAAGAGATTCCATCCAAAGATAATAAAGTTGTACACCAAAAGTGTCTGTATGAGAATCAATTGCATACTCTTATCTTGGAAATTAACCAATTATCTTGATAAACTTTTTCAAAACCCAATGGATCAAAATGTATCTCAGGGAATATCACATTTGATCAGTCAAGACACTAGACCCATCCACCTAAATGACTAATAAAATTCTAAAGTAAATAAGGTTTGTAAGAGAAAAAACAAAGTAAGAATATATAACACTTGAAGTGTGTGTTTTTTTTTTAATTTTAAACGATTTACTCACTAAAAATCTAATCCAATTTACATCCATTGCACCGGAAAAGATTAGGTATGGAAATCACCTCTTCCTGATGTATTAGAATGGCATCAGGGGGTGGAC
>JAOXJP010129859.1:0-13628 GCA_025762735.1 Platanus orientalis | reverse complement strand
ACATTGGGGCTTTGCATAATTTGGGAGCTCTTGGTGGCATGAGTAGGTTGTCCTTAGTATGGTTTACTTCGATATTTCTAAAAGGCTTTTTACTTAGACTTTTTCATAAGTTTTGAGAAAAATGTGAGTTATTCGGTCATATCATTCGTAGCATTCAACATGACATGGTTTCACTAGCATGAACATCATATATGTCTTGGGGTGGGTATAAGCATCTATAGTTCTATGTTAGTGTTTGATCATATATGTGTAAGCACCAAATTTTGGTGCGGTCTCCAATTTTCGGCGTTTCTCTTCAAGTCAGCAGACAGGCAGAGCAATCCTTAGCCTTTCTTCATAATCCAACCAATTCCGATCAATCAAATCCATCTAATGCCTCCTTTATCGCCTCATTATTATTTGTTTTTATTTTTTTGTAGTTTTATCATTATTTTTTAGTTTTTATTTTATTTTATTTTTGTGTATAGGGACACATTATAGCTCCCATTTATTTATTTTATTTATTTTCATCATTACTGTTATTATTTTTATTTTATTTATTATTATTATTATTCTTTTTTCTTTTTATTTTTATTTTTATTTTTATTTTTATCTTTTCTTCTCTTCTCTTCTCGTCCTTTCTTTTCCTTTTTTTTTTCTTTTCTTTTCCATCTTTCTTTCTTTTCTTTTCTTTACTTTTCTCCTTTTCCTTTTTTTTTTTCCTTTTTCTTTCTTTTCTTTTTCTCCGGTTTTTTTTTGTTGGCCGCCCGCCAGGGTGCAGGGAGGAGAGGGGGAAAACCCTCTTCCCCTCTCCTTCCTTTTTCCTCCCCCCGCTCTCACCTTCGGCCTCCCACTGCTCCTCTCTTCCCTCTTCTCTTTTCTCTCTTTCTTCCCTTCTTTTTCTTTTCCTTCCTTCCTACTGGCCGATGACGCAGGAGAGGGGAAACCCTCCCCTTTTCCTCCTTTCTCTCTCTCTGACGCTCGCCCCATCCCTCTCACTACAAACCCCTCTCCCATTCCCCTTCTCCAGCACGCAAACCCCATCAGATCCCTCTCTCCCCCCCCCCTTATTTCCCTCTTTCATGCAAGCCTTGGAAGCCCTGAATCTTATAGAGCTCAGTTGTCCCAGGTCCTGCTTCCACCATACCCCTTGTAGAGCACGCCTCTGCTCGCCCCACTCTTTTCCATGCCCTAACCCCTCACCTCCATATCTCCGTACCCTGCGACTAAGAGGGGGGGAGAAGAAGTTTGATGCAGCACCCAGGGGGAACTGGATTTTCTTAAAGGGGATGGTTAGCTTCAAAGGTCATTAGAAATCCCTTACAGCTCCTACGCCTACACTTGTTCATTCCTCCAAGAATTTGCTTAAGAGCCTCAATTGTCTCCCTTTCGAAATACTTCTCTCCGACGATGAAACTCTATTCAGCTCTTGCCAATTCAGGATTTGACGCTTTCATCTCCTAAGCTTTGCCCCCTACATGGTGTTTGGAGAAGAGAAATAAATAAGGGAGATTCAAAGGTCTCTCCCTCTCCTCCAACGTGTGCTACATAAAATTTCTTGGTATTTATTTATTTCTCCAAACCAAGATTTTATTGATTTTTTTTAGAATTATAAGCACTACAAGAGATCCATAAAATATCTGGACTGGTTGTTGCTAAGAGTATTTATTTTGCCTTTTTTTTTAGACATTTGATTGTCATTTACTGTATGATGTTTGATATTATTGCACTTTCTTTTGAAGAAGTGTTTTAGTGTCAAAGGATTTGGCCTTGTTTGTTAGGAGGCTTTTTATTTATTTATATACCCATTTATTTTTATTCATTTCTTTGAGCATTTAATAAGATTAGGCTAATTGTCTTACGCTCATTTTTTCTCAAAAAGAAAAAATATTTCCATTGATTAGTTTGGACTGAGTGTATTTTTATTATTTCACATTGACAGCTTATGTTTAATGCACTTTCTTTTTATTGATTACTCTACTCTTATGTTTGTCCCCTTATTCTGTGATTGAATTCAACATTTCTCATTTTAGAATGTGTATATTGATTTCATTGGTCTCATTCAAATTGTTATGAGAATGTTTATAAAGCTAGAAATTACTTTGATGTGTCAAGCTTCACATTGCATGTATGTATCTTTATGTAAGTCACCATGTCGTATGCCGTTTTATTTAAGTACATGAATATGGACAATTTTGTTTTTAATAATTATCATTCTAAATCATCCTTTATTCATTATGGCTGGTTTATACTTCAAGTTGAAAGTCACTTAAGTCCTTTTTTATGTATGTGTTTCATTATTATTGTAAAGATTGATTTTTTTCTTTTCCTGTCTTTTTTCTTATTTCTTTTTGTTTACATTATTATTGAATCATTTTACCTTCATTTGAATTCTAATGAAGCTACATTTCATTAATTTTTTATTCTAATTGTAAAAAAATTTGGTTATGTATCATACTATTCTTTATAGATATATAAGTTTGAGTGTTTCAAATATTGGTTTCAACTTACCTCTTGGTGCATTTGTATTTTTTGTAGTGTGTACACATATGACATGATCTTGGCCACTCTATTGAACTTTACTCTTTGGAATGCTTTGTATTTGAAGTGTATATTGTTGAGTGATGTTATGGGAAGTCTCCCTAATCTTAGATTGTAGTTTATGTGAGGAATAAACACCATTTAATTGCACTAATCTCTCATGGCCTTTTTGGTTACGTGAAAAGCAACAAACAATGTATGTTCTTTAACTTAATTTTGATTTATTTTAATTCATTTACACTAGATGACTTGTCTAAACTACAAACCATTCTATGTGCAGGAAATATTCAAAGACCATAGTTGTAGGGTGGTGGTGCAGCTGCTCTAGTTATGAAGCTTTATGCAAAAGGGTAAATGATTAGTGATTTTATACTTGATACTTGAGGACTTTAGGTTATGTATTATACTTAGATAACTTAATTCACTTAGTCTAAATTGTATATATATGTGTGTGTGTGATGAATGTAAATGTTGGATGGATACGGAGTTGTCGGGTGGACAGTGATGATGTGGTGAATGTAGGATATATTTGGAGTGTCTTTTTGTCATTGTGGACTATTAGGTTATTGAAGAAGTGACATGGAGATCACTATTCATCCCCTAGGGGTCCATATTATAGCCGTTATGCTGTCAAAATTTCGACAGAAATGACATATGGATTCCCTGTTAAATCTTAATAAAATGAAATAAAAAGCAATGGGTGAGACCAATAAATTGATAAATCAAGTTGACCATTAGACTATAACGGGTTTAAAGTAGGTAACCGCGAAAGCGGATGAGCTGGAGTGCCTAACACCTTCCCCAGCTCATAAATGAACAACTTACCTAGAGATCTTTGAGAGTTGACCAGTTTAAATGTGAAGTCAGACATTTCAAACCATTTTTAAAATTTAAACTTGTTTTATTTTCAAAACTGATGTCTAGTCACATCATTAAAAAGACTGGTGGCGACTCCAAATCACGTGGAATATTTTCTGCGATAATTAAGTCTCTTTTCAAAGGGATTTACCCGTCGTGCAAAAATCGAGGCCCACAATATGTGATTTATCTCTTCAATTCTTGAAACTATTTATGGATTAGTACACATGAATATCTTTCACATGACATATTTATGTATGAGTTATTTTACTAATACATGAGTATGGATTTTGGTGTTGGTTTTGGAAATAGGGATTTAGAATGATATACCCCTAATTGGGATAGTCCATGAGTGATGACTGCCATTACGCGAAGGGGTTGCACATTTTCCCAGTGATGACCACCATTAGGCAAAAGGGCTGCACATTTGCCCAGTGATGACTGCCATTAGGCGAAGGGACACAAGTTGTCCAGTGATGACCGCCATTAAGCGAAGGGGCTACACATTTACCTAGTGATGACCGCTGTTAGGTGAAGGGACATTAGTTGTCTAGTGATGACCGCTATTGGGTGAAGGGGCTACACATTTGTCCAGTGATGACCGCCATTAGGCGAAGGGGCTATACATTTGCCCAGTGATGACCACCAATTGGTGAAGAGACACCAGTTGTCTAGTGAGGACCGCCCTTAGGTGAAGGGACTATATACTTGTCCATTGAGTTCAAGTACCCAATCACCGGGTCACATTAATAGGTGAAGACGACCCTACTAGCCTAATATATGCTATATGATATGTTACGCTGGAGACCCATATGTGGGTTATGTGTTTTGGTTCGTTGAAGACTCTTGCATAACTTATGTAATTTGTTTTATCGGAGACCCTCACATGGGTTATATGTTTTAGATTTGACAGAGATTTCATGTACTTTATTTACATTGAGTTTCATTATGTGATAGAGACTCCTTATGGGTTGACATGTGGCATGCAGTACATGGCATGAGGTATATAGCATTTGGCATGTACATATAGTATCTAGTATGTGGCATATGCAGGATTCAGTTTAGTTCACTTTGGACTCTCTTGTGGTTATCTTGTGACATGTGTATACTTGTTTCATAGTAAGGATACATATTTAGTAAATGTGATGTATTCTCATTCCTACTTTGATTCCTTAGTTTATCTTGATTCATTCTATTTTCTATTATGATTATCTTTGTCTTCTTTTAGTGTTGTATAAACTACATACCCTCTCACTAAGCCCATCAAGCTTATCCCAATTGGCACCACCCGCAGATTTGTAAGCATATAGGTTGGACTACGCCTTAAGATGAAAGGGAGGAGGTTGGAGATTGGATAGTGAGACCAGACACTACATCTTATTTTTCTATTTCAATTTTAGTTTATTTTTTAGAGATGTGGCATATTTAGTACTTTGTTGAATTGAGATGGACCCCTTCATGGGAAAGACTTATATATACTTATGGGCAAGTTTAGATATGTTGGATGGTTATAAGATGTTTTAGATTTGATGTTTATATATTTCTGTTGTTATTATTTGGATCATGTTATCGATATTAATATTCTAGTGCGATTGTGATATATTAGAAATGGAATTAAATGGATGTGACTCAATGGACAAACTTGAAAAAAAAATCTACTATTTGAAATGTGATGTGAACATGTATAAGAGGGTTGATGACCCACTTCGAGCATGTTGGTCTCCCAATGTGAGAAACGGATTTGGGGCAGGTTATTCCCATGTTATAGATCCGAACCCGTCCCACTTCATGGCCCGAGGATTTGGGTCATGACATAGATGGCCAATAGTATCCAACTCTGATTGCTTTGTGGGCCATCAACCTACCTCCCTAGTGACTCCCACATATCCCCTCGTGTATTTCTTGGAGCACATAGTCAGCTTCCTCCTCGAACAGGCATCTAAGCAGGGGGAGAGTGAAGCTCCTCTTGTAGAGAGTGTCATTGAGAAAGAGATACTTGCTCGCCCGCGCCTTTACTTTTCTTGCCTCTTCCTTATCCCTAGGAAACTCACCATTCTTCAAATACCTTATGATCTGATAGGTCCATTCAAGCTCTGGGCTTGCTATGTTGACTTCCTCTATCTTGATACTTGGCTAAGGCAGGTGTTCAACAATGATCCTGGGGTCGAGGCTCTCAATAGCAGACGATGCGAGTCTGGCTAACCTGTCGGCTTCTTTATTATCTCTTTATGAGACCCACTGTCTACTGAAATGCCCGAATCTGAACTTTTCTTTCTCCACCATGACAAGGTACCATTTCATCCACCCATCCTTCGCCCCGCACTCCCCTTGTACTTGTCCTACCACTAGTTGAGAGTAGCTATTAACTTTTACCCTTCTGGCCCCGAGTGTGTGGGCAGGGCGTAGCCTTGTGATCATTGCTTCATATTCAGTTTCATTATTGGTCTCCTTGAACCCAAACCTTATGGCATACCGAGCTTGCTTTTCTCTAGCATGACTAGAACAACTCCTCCTCCAGCTGCGTTGTTGGTGGAGGAGCCATCCACGTGTATAACCCACTCTGCCTGGCCCGCTTCATCTTCCTCTTGTCATCCTTCTTGCATTTTAGTCTTTAGGCCCGGTGCATAAGTGTACTCGGTGATGAAGTCTACAACAGCTTGGCCCTTGATAGCTCCCCGAGGGTGGTGCTCGATGTCGAACTCACTTAACTCCACCGACCATTTGACCAATCTCCCTGAGGTCTCGGGTTTGTGCAATATGATCTTGAGCGATTGATCTGTTAGCACTTGGACAATATAGGCTTGAAAATATGAAAATAGGGCCTTAGTCATCAGGCCATGACGACTAGTGCGAATGCCATCTTCTCCGCCCTCAGTTACCTTTCCTTTGCTCCCCTGAAGGCTCTATTGGTGTAATATATGAGTGCTTGTATCCTGGCTTCTTCCCTTATCAGCATTAAGCTCACTGTCATCTCTGATACCGACAAGTACACATAGAGCACCTCACCTTACTTTGGTTGATTGATCAATGGTAGGCGGCCGAGGTGGTCCTTGAGTTCTTGGAAGGCCTTGTCGCATTCTTCGTCCCAATAGAAAGCTTTCTTCAATAGGTAAAAAAAAGGAAGGCACTTATTTGTGGCCCAGAATATAAATCTACTCAGTGCTACCACTCTCCCGACTAGTCGTTGTACTTCTCTGGTGTTTCTCAATAATTGCATGTCGATTATGGCCTTCACCTTCTCAGGATTTGCTTTTATTCCTCGCTAAGACACCATGAACCTGAGGAACTTCCTGACCAACACCGCGAAGATATATTTACTGGGGTGAGCTTCATCCTGTGCTTCCTCAGAGTCTAGAAAGTCTCGCCCAAATCTGAGAGGTGTTGTTCGGCTAGAAGGCTCTTCACTAGCATATTGTCTACATACACCTCAACATTTCTCCTGATTTGGCTTTTAAACATTTCGTTGACAAGTCTTTGGTAAGTTGCCCCCGCATTCTTCAGCTCAAAAGGCATGACCTTGTAGCAGTAGAGCCCACGGTCGGTGATGAAGGTAGTTTTCTCCTAGTCGGACTCCTGCATCTTTATTTGGTTGTACCTCGAGAAAGTGTCCATGAAACTAAGGGTTTGGTGGCCAGTCGTTGAGTCTACTAGAGTGTCGATCCTCAGGAGTGGGAAGCTGTCTTTTGGGCATGCTTTGTTGAGGTCTGTGAAGTCGACACACATACGCCATTTTTTTGTTTTGTTTCCACACCATAACCACATTTACCAACCAGTCGGGGTAATAGACTTTCTTTATGAATCCAACCACCAGCAATTTCTTCACTTTCTCTGTGATCGCTTGATTTCTTTTGGGAGCAAAATTTCTCTTCTTCTGTTTGACAGGCTTCAAGGCAGGGTTCAGATTCAGTCGATGTATAGCCAGTCGGGGATCTATTCCTAGCATGTCTTAATGCATCCAAGCGAACACATCCCGATTCTTGACAAGGAAGTCTCACAGTCACCTTTTGAGTTCTCTTGGCAGGTCTGACCCTACCTAGGTGACTCTATCGGGTGTGTTCAAGTCAAGGATAATGTCTTTTAGTTCTCCTCTCGGTTCCTCCACCACTCGGGTCCTCTCATCTGGAACATCTAGATTGTTAATTCACATGCTCTCTTTTGGTGTCAGCTCCCCCTTTAGGAAGGCCATATAACATTCTCTGGCTACTACTTAGTCTCCTCTAACTTCCCCGACTCCCCCCTCAGTTGGGAAGCGCATCAAGAGATGATAAGTCAACGTGATTGCCCTCAGTTGATTCAAAGCCAGCCTTCTGAGTATTGCATTGTGAGCGGAGGAGCAGTCAACCACTAAAAAATTGACCACCCTGGTGACCTACTGGTCTCCTATATCAGCTATGATTAACAAATCGACCTTTCCAAGTGGGAGTAACTAATCGCCTGTGAACCCAACCAAGAGCATTTGAACAGGCCTAAGTTTATCTCGCCTGATACCCAGTTGGTCAAAGGCCGAGAGATAAAGAATGTCCTTTGAGTTGCCATTGTCGATGAGGATACGGTGCGTGATGTAGTTCGAAATAACTAATGTCACCACTAAGGCGTCATCGTGTGGCTGACTTACCCCTCGGGTATCCTCTATAGAGAATGTGATAGGAGAATGCTCTACTTTGTAGTGTTTTATCGACCTCTCTGTTATCATCATCTGCCTGTCTCTCTCTACGCGAATCTACCTCACGTGCGATCTTGCTGAGCTGGACTCTCCTCCCCGACAAACTCGCCAGCTATTACTCATATTTCCCCTATCGGCCCTTTTGGCCTTCTTTCTTCCCTAACAGGAGGGTCCCAACGAGTGTCCTCTCGTTTGATTGAGTGTCACCTAGTGACAAATCTCTGTAGTCGCCCTCGTTGAATAAGGGCTTCTATTTGCTCCTTCAAGTCGAAGAAATCATTAGTGTCGTGGCCATGATCTTGATGAAAATTATAGTACTTGTCGTGATTTCTCTTCTTCAGCGGGGCTCGGATCTGCTCGGGCCACTTGATGCTTGGATTGTCCTTGATATGTAGGAACACCTGCTCTACGGGGGCATTGAGGGGAGTGTAGTTTTGAAACCTACTTAGGGAAATGTTGACCCAGGGCCTAACCCTGTGATTGCGGTTGTCTTCTCTAGCCCAACCACCTCTTTCTTCCTGTCGTACTTGTTGCTACTTCCTCTTCCTCTTATCAGACTGTGAGCTAGGCCCGACATCTCGCTCTCATCTGGCTTTGAGGGTGTCCTTGGCATTCATATGTCCTTGCACCTTCACCATGAGGTCGGTCATGCAGGACGGGGGATTCTTGGAGAGAGAGAAAAGGAACTTGGAGGACAACAACCCTGCCATGAGAGTGGCCACAATCACCTTTTCCTTGGCATCGTCCACTTGTAGCATTTCTCTGTTGAATCGGGTTATATAGTCCCACAGGGACTCTCCCTTGCTTTGCTTGATGTTCAGCAAATAGGTGGCTGGCTTCTGGTGTCTTTGGCTACCTATGAAGTAGTTGACAAATTGTTGGCTTAGCTCTGTGAATGTCGGGATGCTATCGGGTTTTGGCTGGCTAAACCACACTCTAGCGGAACCCTTGATTGTCATAGGGAAGGCCCGACATATGATTTCATCGGGGGCCGCCTAGAGATTCATATACATCTTGTACTCTTCCAGTTGGTCGAGGGGGTCCTTGTCTTTGTCAAACATCTCCATCTGAGATAGCTTAAACTTGTCAGGGAGTAGTCGAGCCATTACCTCTGGGGTGAAGGGATGGTCTGTCAGATGGATTAACTTGTCGACGATGGCCGGGGATTTTCCTTTAAGGGATCTCTTCATGGTCATCATCTCCCTTCTAACGTCCTTCATTCTTTCCTTTCAAAGGTCTGGGATGTGGATCCTTTCTCCAAGTTGTCTCACCTCTCGGAATTGATAGGCCGTGCCACTCATCACCTCATCTTTGCGCTCCTGGTTGCGGCTTCTAGTTGGGGGGACCTAGGGTTCTGGTTGTCCTAAGTGGTAGTCGTCGGTCGCTCCTCGATGGCCTTGTAACTTTTGTATGATTTATCAGTTCTGTTCCATCAACAACTGTACGTTTGCCATCAGTCCTTGGATCTTCTGCTTGAGGACAATACCCTTGGAGTTTTAGGGTGTGCTCCATCGGAGACGAAGGTTTCTCATCCGTCAGGTCCGGCACCCTCATCGTTTTAAGCCGCCATTGACCTGGTTTTGACCATGCGGACCTTAGGTTCTTTGGGAAATGGTCATCCCACAGACGGAGCCAACCGATAGCGTATCAGTTTAGGGGGCTCCTTTACGCTAATCAGATGGTCCCACAATCATCCCAGGTCCCTGGTAGAGTTGGTTCTGCACACTCGAAACAAGAGAAGGTCAGGAAGCTAGGCGTTGGCGGGGTGCTAGCCTCTAGCTCTCTAACGGTTAAGTCAGATAACGAGGGAAGTATAGAAGTAGAGCTCTCTCTCTCTCTCTCTCTCTCTCTCTCTCTCTTTCTTAGGGTTTCTGATGTCTCATACCTGAAGGATGAATCGCTACTTGTATTTATAGGCTTGAGTGATGGCTTATCTAAGGAGATCTTGCACGTCGCTTTCTTCCACGTTCTTGACCGCATCTTCCCCTACTATTTCTATTATTTTCTTAGAATGTCAAGCCTGCTACGGAGAATATTCATTTGTTACGACGGTTTTGTATTTATCTTTAAGCGGAGTAATCGGGGTTGTCATGTTTTTATGTGTCGGGGTGTCTCGGGCACCAAGTGCCTTGAGTCTCGACTAGTCATTGGGTGTCAGGTGATCTGAGTAGCAGTCGGGGTCATTCTTGGGAATACTCAGGGTCGGGGCCGGAAAGCCCCTAAGAGATTCTCGGGTTGGTCTTCTTGGGAACTCTTTGAGTCGATCCCTCTAAGATAGGAATTGTGATGGTTTATCGGAGTCGATTAGTGGGAGCCTCGATGTACTCTTCCCCATCAGTTGCCATTGTCCCGAATTGTAATAACACCACCACAATGTCAGGTTATAATGCCATTATCATCACATTTTTTTTATGTTTTTGTTTTTCATGTACTGTAAGTATTTTGTTTTATAAATGAAATATTATTTAAGGAAGTTTTATTCTCTTGTAATTGTTTTAACGTTGTGGCAAAAAAAACCTCATGGAGAAAATAAACCTCCACCTTCATAATCATTCAATCTATTTTCTCTCTCTCTCTTTTTTAATGAATCACCCAATCTCTCTTTGATTTGATGGCTGATTAGATGACCGAGAATAACAGCCAGTTCAATGCCTAGGGGCTAAGGTGAAAAAGAAATTTATGTCCATGTGTCACTAACGCACCCGAGTAACCAAAATTTATGCTAATAGACTCCCAATGTAACTGTAAATAAGGCTCAAACACAGATCATGATGAATTGAACTCATACCGGGGTGTTAGTTGCCTACCTTAGCTTTTTTTCATTTGGGCTTAATAGGGCCATGGGAGCCCATTTAGCCTTGGTATGCGTGGTGTCAACATACGTTAAATATTTGCATAATGCTAGGGGGTCATCCAGCACGTTCACACTTCAAAATTCTCTTAGACTTGAAACCAATTACAATGTATGGATAAAGTAAACAATCAGGCCTTTTAGAGCTTTAGCGTCGTTGAAGCACCTGATATGAAACGACAACGACAAATAGAAAGGCTTTTGAAACACTAATCAAATACTGACGATGCAAATATGGCCTAGAAAAAATTAATAGATACTGTGTTCCTTTCTATTTCAAGGGTCACCATAAACAAAGCTTTGTTGACATCAAAGAATGTGATGTATTGGTATTATACTATTGCTGGTGAGGAAGTTACGAAAAAAATTCCAAGTAAACAAGTTACATATTACTCTATTTCAAGGATCTACACCATAAACAAAGCTTTGTTGACATTAAAGAATGAGATCTATTGTTTACTAGTGAGGAAATTATGAAAAAAATTCCAAGTAAACAAG
The DNA here is from genome assembly GCA_025762735.1 of Platanus orientalis. NCBI lineage: Eukaryota > Viridiplantae > Streptophyta > Magnoliopsida > Proteales > Platanaceae > Platanus > Platanus orientalis. The sequence continues at coordinate 2,238 of JAOXJP010129859.1, read as the reverse complement.
TTACATATTACTCATTTCTTTATGATGAACAAAATCTTTACCAATCTGAGTTCTTGACTAAAATTACACCTGGTGGATTTTCCCCACACAATTTTGACTCTAAAATTGGAAACATCGATCATTTTTACTTTGAAATCTTATTAATGCATTATCCCAGCTAAACATTTTAGTGGAATAAGAATTTTTGACCTGAAGATGCCAGCTTGCTAATTTGGTATAGTCTGTGGGTGTTACACCTGGGTTTAAAACCAGTCTTTGCCGGCACGGATCTCTTGTTGCTTGTGACCAGTTAAGGTCCTGTTTAACAGGTGGCACTACACATAGGAGGGAAAAAGTGATTTACAATTTTTGATAATATGATTCTCCTTTTTCCCACCAATCATATTATGCCACCTTGCCAACAGGTAACCGGTAGGAGATCGTTTTCGAGTCTTCACCAATAATTATCTATCCAAAAAAGAGAGGAATTTTTGACCGTTATCCTTTTGCAACCTTTGAAAACTTAGAAATATCCTTTCAACCCTTTTTTTCTTTAATAGGGACGGCCAGGTCCAACTGTTGTGTCGGTGACCCTGAACTACCACGGGTAAGGGACAGATATCAACGCAGTCCTTTGTGGAATTGTAACAAGAAGGATTTTATCAGCCTCCCTTAACCAACGCTTGATCCATTGGGTGTCAAGGGATGGACACATCAGCGCCTCCCCCAAAAAATGTAAATCACTTTTTGGCACTGATGTGTCCACCTCTGACACCCAACGGACCAAGCATTCGTTAAGGGTGGCTATGGGATTTGAAAACTTGATCTTTTTCTTCTTTCATTTCGTTTTTTAATTTTTTGTCGGGGTGGGAAAGGGAAGAGGTCTTAAGAAAAATAAAGCATAATGTATTATATGTGTATTACAGATTTAGAATCATCTCCAGCCTGAATGGACAAGTACCACTCCATTATTAATAAGTGCATGACATGTGGTCTGACAAAGGGTGTTTAAATTGATACACATGGGTCAATGGAGGGTATTATTATAAATACACAATGAATAATTAATTGTGTATTTATTAATACATCCTTTGTCAGACATTGTGTCACATCGTAAGAAGAGACTGGAGCGGTACCTATCCATTCAGACTGGAGATGATTTGAACTCTGTATTACATGTCTCACATGTTTAAATGATCATCCAGCAAGATAATTCAATTGTTGACCAATGTTTATCATTTGTGGGAAAGAATCTGCTACACCCAAAACATCAAATTCCTCCATGTACCCACATCACATGTGAATACGTAATGGTTCTTTGAATTTGTTACTTCTTTTAAATATGGAGTAAATATTCAAATGAACACTTTTTATGGTTTTAACCTTATAAATCCCATTTTTATGATATCCATTTCTTCATTTGAAAACTGTTTTTACAATTTTAACCTTATACACTAAATATTTTGTGTATAAGGACACAGAGGGACAGAAAAATTAGGTGTTTCTCTCATTGGTGTATCATAAATTCATAATGACCATTTTCTTCAACCAGGCGTGCCGCCCACTCGTAGTAGTCAGTGAATTAGTCCTCTAACCATTATGACACATTCGTAGCATCAACTATTATTAAATTATATTTATAAAAAAAAACTATTATTAAATTATAAATACAAGGATGATGGAATCTTCCCTTCTTCGTCTGTTTTTTGTGGTAAAATCCCATTTTAGATTTATATTATAAACCATAAGTTTTATGCACTGGCAGAAGAATTTTTGCACACACTTTCACACCATCTATGAAATATCAGCATCAGGGACCACTGACCAGGGTGCAAACAAAACTCGGTCAAGCGCTTCCAAGTAGCTCGTGTACCTCGTCTTGTTTGAGATTGCGAGATTGCATTTTTGAATACCCAAAGTACCCCAACCTGGTTTTTTCTTCTTCTTTAAATTCATAAAGTTTTTTTTATCAAAAAAATAAATAAAAACTTCACAAAGTTTTAGTCAAACCCAAGGGGGTCTTTGTCTGCCTCCTGTACAGATGCTTGGTCTGCTGGGCGTCAGGGGGTGAGCTGGGTATTAAGTACGGAAATTTGTTTTTCCTGATGTATTTGGATGACATCAGGGGGCTGAGTATCAATACCTAAAAGTGACTTTCACTTTTTGGGGGGTGTTTATCACTTTCCAGCACTGAAGGGTCCACCCCCTAATGCCATCCTAATACATCAGGAAAAACAGATTTCTTTTCCATCAGGGGGT
>JAOXJP010129848.1:0-13629 GCA_025762735.1 Platanus orientalis | reverse complement strand
CTAAAGATGAGAATGCATTAAATGCAAAATATCTCACTTTAGCTAATCTTTGCATAATATCTTAATTTTTTATTTTTTCGAACCCTATCATTGTCGTCACTCTATGTGAGCTCCTGAGCTCGAAAGTCGGTCCAGTTAATGTCAATTTTAGAAGTAACAGATACTCCGATCGTCCTAGTTCAATCAGAACCAAATTACGAAAAGGGTAAGGGGGTCAAATTGAGGTTTTTTTTGCCAAAAAAGCTCTTAGATGTAGATTAGAAGGACAAGATGGTTAAATTGATCCAAGGGTGGCCCAGGGATAGATGCTCCCAGGTCCAGGTGATTCACAGCTTCTGACTATGCGAGATTACGGTATCCAAGCAGGAAATTAGGTCAAAAACCATTTTTTGAATGGTTTGACAAAATTGTATAGGGGATGCTGTTGATTCTTCTGTAAAATGCCGCCTTGGGCCATATTTGGGGGATTTGAATTCTAAGGAGTCTTGAAGCCATAGAAACTGATAGATTAGCTATTCGATTCCCAGGCAATCATCGGGAGCTTTCCGAAGCAGAGTGGCTTAAACGAATTAGGTTTCCGTAGCCGCCTGAAGCTAAATGAAATTGAATGTCCAGACATTCCCTGAACCCAGGATTAATGAAATGCTTTATCAAAGATAAGGGTGAGACTAAGAAAATGGCTCTGACTTTGCTACATTCCGAGTGCCAAATACAGATGAAATGTGTTTTTTCTGAGCTTGGGCAGAAATGACTGCTTAGGTCATGGATTTTCTGTAACTTAGCATGAATTTGATAGTCTCGCTGCTCTGAATTTACTGTGGTGTGGCCACTGACTATCTAAATTTCCAATTTCAGGTGCGCTCCCAGGAGCCATTTGAACACTTGATTTTTAGACCTAATTTTTCATGCTTTTTGGAGTATTTGAAGGAATCTTGGCAGATAGATTTTGCGAAAGTCTTGGCTCCTTCGATAGCTTTTTGAAGGTCTTGCGATTCTGAATAAATAGACACCGATTGATCTTGCTTTAAAGGCTTAGAGATTATTTTGGCTCGAAAAGAGCAAAAAGTGGAAAAATATCTTTTTGACCTTTCGGGGAAGATTTGAGATTCGATAAAGGTTTGAGACTTCGAAACTCTTTTCACAGACCTGTAGATTTAAAGTTAAGGACGAGGCTGAAGTATGGCCACTGATTTTTCCAGATTTGGAGATCAGATGAATCTCTAGGGGGTTTTGTAAGGGTCATTTCTTGGTCAAAGTTATCACAGATTGAGAAATTGGCTATTGTCGTTCTTGAGCAGTGTTTGACCTATGATGGGTCCTTTGAAGAAGAGAGACTTAAGGGTCCATAGGTTCTAAAATTACACCATTTGGACCACAAGAGAGGGTCCAGGGATCATTCTCTGAGTAGAAAGGGTAAAATGGTAATTTTTTTCATGCGGATTGAAAAAGGTGAAAATATGAATTCTTTGCTTGTGATACTTCATGACAAGAAGGCTTATGCAGGTTAGGAGATTCAGTGATCTGGATGACACATAGTGAGTAATGGGCCTTTGAAGGTAGAAGGGTAAAATGGTAATTTTTCAAATGTGATGCTTTACTGAAGAAAAGCTTACAAGAGGTGAAAAACTTACTGATGACATGAATGAGGCTATAAAATGTGGACCCTCAAAGTCTCATTAGTGCTTTTGAGTGAAATTAGGGTTTGTCTTAAAATGGTGCTTTTTGGCTTGTAATGAGGTACTTTGACTGATTTATTTGCGACTGGAACATCTGGAAAGACTTCCTTGGGAATGCCTAACCACCTAGAGTCCAGGTTTGTTCTTTCTAAGGTATGGGTGCTTAGGGTTTTGATGTCTAGAAACTATTATGCTGTCTTTATACTATCACATGACCCAAGTCAAAATTTGGGTGCTAACAGTGGTGTTTAGGGTTAAAACAATAAAAAGAATTTTCAAATATAATCATCACCTACCAGCCTTTTGTCTGGGAGAACGGGAGTAGACAATTTTTGGGTGTAGAAGATATGTTCCCTACTAGTAGATGTGGAAGACTAAGACTAACTGTTTAAGAGTACAAGTAATTTTAAATCAAGAGGTTAGCACATCAAATCTCACTATAAACATTTTTCAAAATAAATTTCTTTTATTTTTAAACATAAACTTGAGAACATATATCCAACATAATCTTTAACTTAGAAATAACTTGAGAACATTGTCTACACAAATTTTGTGCTTAGAATAAACAAGAAAAATGAGGCAAATTACAAATATTAAATAAAATGGAAACAACGCTATTTGGTTACACTCTTTACACGAGCGTAGACCTCTGGTTAACAATCGACGTTGAAGATAAGGGCCTAGAGGTGTGTTTCTTTTCTTCGTATGTGTTGGTGTAGCTTTTTCTTCACTCTGAGATTCTAATTTTATCGGCTATGAAGAAAACACCATGATATTGTACACAGGGCCGTGTGTAGTGTATTTATGAGACTGCAAGATGTGTTCTTCTCTCTAGCAATAAACTTTGGTTGATGGGGAAAATGGAAATAATGCCTTTATGCTTCAAGCAAGTGGAAGGTCTTTGAGATGCTCTATAACTTTAGAGCTTTGTCTTATCTCTATGGCTTTCTTGCTTCCAGTTTTCTACTAAAAGTCCCTCCCTTTGATGTATGAGGGAGTATTTACAGACTTTTTAGGTTTGATTCATCCATACCCTTGATTAGATTTTTATACCTTTTTTGATCTTGAATTTGGTTGTAGTTTCTTTATTTGGAGAGAATACAATTTAAAGAATTTTTATATTCATTTATTGGCACATCTTCCCTTATTTGCCCTATAAATCAATTTGGTAGATATTCCTTCATGTGGGGCCCACATAGGCTTTGTCTTAGACTTTGGGCCTATTAATAGGCAGGATACATAGGCAGAATGGTTTATGGGAACTTTGGTCCAATGCGTCTGTCCCTTCCATTGGGCCATATTTGAGACCCATGTGTACGATTAAGGACCTTTGTGTAGATTTGTGAGGGTATAGGCCCTTATTTGTAATTTGTGCAAATTGTAGGTGTCTACAAACACTTCAACATACATCTTAGATGTTTATAAGAGACCTTGAAAAGGAAATGAATCGTCCACAAAACTGAGAATAGGCATGGCTGACCCTTTAGACTTGTAGTAAAGCTGTTAGACATTCCACTTCCAGTGCTATATAAAGTTTCCAAACCCAAAATAAACAACAACGGGAAATAAGGGTTTCTTTGTCTTTAAACCTTAAAAAATCATAAAGAAACCTATCGAGTAGATGTCCATAATAATCAAGACATAAGTATAAGAAATGCATTTCTCCTCCAAAGAGTGCTTTAAACCTATATAGCAATGTATATTAATCCAAAACGCTTTAACTTGCATGGTCAAATGCTTTCTCCATACATACCACTTTAGTATTGTTGGTTTTACTTCTTGAATCAATACATTTGCCAACCATTAATCCTTTGTCCAAAATTCACCTCCTTTGCACAAAGGGTTCCTTGTAAGGGATATTATTGTCTACCACATCATTTTTAGTCCGGAAGCTAAGTCATGCCAATGATTTTACGAATGATGCTCACCAAACTAATTGGTCTTAAAATCTTTTTTGTCATCTTTCTTCAGGACTAATGCAATGAACATCGCATTAACATTTTCTAAAATCTCTTTCATTTTAAGACCAATTAGTATGTTAAAAAAGGAAGTGGAAGAGAGGGGAGGCAACGTTGTGTCAGCTACGGACCATTGAAAACGAAGATGCGATGTAGAGGGAGATAAAGAAAAATGTTGTAGATACTTTTGCTATGAAGATCACTTTTACTATTTTGAAAAACAATATATGATATTTTTTTAATTCACTTTTAGAGCGTTGTTTCCATTTTTTGGCTAAAAGAGAAGTGATTTGCAAGAGGGGCATATAATTACCCAAACAAATCCATGACCTTTTGGCCTTGGACCTTTGGTTATATGAAGTAAACTTGTCAAAGGATGAAAGAGAGGATCTTACCAATCCCAAAACACCCCCTTTTTTATGAGAAAAAAAGCCTTTATTGCAAAAAACTAAAAAAGAAGGAACAAGACAAGAGGGGGATGAGTGATCCCCAAAGACAAACAAGCAAAAGAGAACACAATAAAAGGGGGGATGGGCGATCCCCAAAGCACCCCTACTTATTAAATTTGTTTTTCTCAGCTGATTGTGATTCAAAATATCTTCTTTTATTATTTTTTTTAATTTCTTGTATATACATAATATTCCATATAAATTAGTTACATATACGAAACCATTATTGAGTTGAGATTTTAACGAGAAACCATTATTGAGTTGAGATTTTAACGAGTTGAGGCTTAGCTTAAGCTCACTTAATAAACGAGCTTAAATCAAAGCTCAGGCTCAGCTCACCAAGCTTAAAACAAGGCTCAGGCTTGGCTCATAAGGAACCGAGCTAGCTCAGTTCATTGACAACTCTAGTAGTTGCTTGCATTTCATCTACCTTATAATTTTTTTTTGATTCTTTCCTTATTGTAATATGTACAAAAAATAATGAAAAATAAGAAGAGGGTGATTTAATTAAGCACTTGGTACATTTGGTATCACCACCTAAGCTACCACAAGGAAGATTTCTAAGGGTGCCACCTAGTGCGTTATATGGTTTTACTTGATTCAATGAAATCTATCCTATCTATGAAAGTAATAGCCCGTTTTAATGTAGTTGGATACCTAGCCAAACCCTGCCATTTTTCGTTAATATAATTTCCCCCCCCCCCCTCTTGTCCTTTTCCACTGCCTTCCCTTCTCTCTCTCCCTCTCACACTTCTCCAACCTCCAATCTCCCCCCTTCTCTCCCTCTCCTTCTCTCTCTATATTGCTAATGGTGGAATCGAGACCCTGGAATCTTCTAATCATCTTCGTCTTCTTCTTCTTTCATATTTCCTTTCTTTTTTAAAATTCTTTTATTCTTTTCATCCGCCCCTTCCTACCGTAAGACTTTGCTGCAAATCTCAACTAGCGTTTGTGATAGCAAAAATCGTATCATGAAATTGTAAGTCACCTTTCTTTCACCCTTCTTTTATTCTATCTCTTTTTTACCCTTTTTTCCCTCTTCTAAACTCTTCATCTCCCAATGAACTTTCTCGACCCACTTGAACCTCTTCCTCTATCCTTCTCTCTCTTAGAGTTATCGCTAATGGCAGAACTGTAACCCTAAAAACACACAGGCACAACCCCTCTCCTTACAACTTTGCTGCCTATTTCTTCCACTTCCATGAAAGCTCCCTCTCATCTCCATGGTTTTCAACATGTTTAGAAAACTTAATCAGTTGGAGAAGCCATGCTGTAATAATGGCTAAAGCAAAGCCACGCAACGATCTCCATGGTTGGTAAGATTTTTTTAGGTTTTTTGCTTTTATTATTTTTTATGAGGTGAGTTTTGACTTATTTGATATGAGTTTGGTTGGGATTTCTGTTAAGGGTTTTTGGATTTCTCATTTTCTTGATTTTTTCTATTTTTTTTAATTTAATCCCCTCTCTCTTCTTCAAACTCATCGACCATTTTGATTGATTTTGTCAAAATTTTGCAAGAAGTGCTTGGTTTTTGTTTATGAGATTTCTTACATGTAAAGATTTGGCAATGGGATATGTTTGTAAGTTGGGATTAGGAAATTTGAGCATTTTGGGCAGTCCAACATTGATGGAGATTGGGTTTTTCTTCGTGGCATCAATGGTTGCACTGTTGTTGTTCAATGTAGTGGCATCCACTACTGTCTTTCCCCAATTGATTCTAAATTGGTGTAGTTGAAAGTTAGGGCTATCAATCAGGCCAGGCTCAGCTAGGCTAAGGTTTGCCCAGACTCAGCCCGAAATGTTTTACCTTAGCCCGAACTCGACTCAGATAAAACTTCAGACCCGAACTTAGCCCGTTTTAAAACAACGAGCTTCGGGCTGAGTTCGAGCTGCCCAAATTAAAACTCTTTTCTTAATTTTTAGGCTATTTTAGGCCCATAATTTCCCCTAAGTACATATTATATGGGTTTTTTTTTGAATAATTAACACTTGAACAATTTGATGATAGTAAATTTGTTAAAAATTTATAGATCCAAAAAGAATAAAAATGAAAAAATATAGACCTAATATCAACATATAAATAAAATTATTATTTGCTAACTAGTTCGTGTTGGGCAGGGCTGGGCTTCTTGAGCCTGCCCAAACTTGGCTCGAAAAAAAATTGGGCCTAAAAGGTGGGCCCAAACTTAGCCCAACCTGAAATTAGGTTGGCCTAGCCCAATTATTTTTTGGGCTAGACATGTTGGGCTTTGGGCCAACCTATTTTATTAAGACCATATAGTGTTTATGAACCCTTTAAACCATGTTATAAGTGTAGAACTCAAGTTGGGTCTCGAACTTGTCAAGTTTGAAAGTTACATTGTTTGCGTATTTAAAATGACTTCTAAGATCCACTAACATAAATTCTGAGTGAATTAGATGATCAACCATACCTTATTGGAGAGGTTTTCGAGTCTAGTTTCCAACACAACAAACAATTCATAAAAAGAAGTTTTTAAGATAAAGTTACGATTATTTTACCATGAAGCGTCTGAGTTGAAAAGTTCAAAAACCCAAGACCAATGTCTTGATCGGTCAGGACATGGGGCAAGTACCTCGGGAGGTTCCCTAATCGGTATAAGCACCCAAATTTTGTCTCGAGTCATGTGATGGTATAAGGTCAGTATAACAGTTATTAAAGGGCAGAACTTTGAACACCCTTAGCTTAGGAAGAGCTTACCTGAACCCTAGAAAGCAATCAACTTGAGAACTCACTAATCCTCCATGGATCTAGTGTGTGGATAAAGAAAACTTACCAAACTTAAAAAACAAACAATCAAAATGAAGAGAAAACCGATATCTCATCCAAACAAAAGATTACAAATGAATAGAAGGACAAGCAGTCAAAGGAGTAGCACATCATGTATGAAAACTCACAAAAACTCTCATAAACCTAGAAATCAAGTGATGAAAACTAGCCAAACTTTATAGATATAACAATCATGTGATAGAGAAACTAAAATACCAACCAAATTGAAGCATAACTATGAAAAAAATAGGAGAACAAAGGAGTAGCACATCATATATGTAAACTCACCAAATATCAGTCTTCTTCCTTATTCATGTTTCAAAACCTTCCAAAACTTCTTTCCATTTGCCTCTATCCTCTATTAAATGATGTAAAACTAGTGTTAATTAGATAGAACATGAATTTTTAGGAAAAAAATGAGCTAACCTAGCATATTTTCAGAGTTATTAGTGAAACTCACCCAATTGGAGAAGAACTCTCTCTCTTAGCTTAAGAACTTTCCTAATCTCTCTAAACCTTGACCTTTTTGTTCTAATGACTTTAAATGGTTTAAGTGAAGTTTTATTAAGATTTAAAGGCACCCAAGATGAGATCCCACATATGTGAGGATCCAATGAATAAGTGTCACGTCGAAAAAAGGCAAAATTACATTTCCGCACAGGTTGGAATGCTCCAGTTTTAAGCGGAGTGCTCTAGAGGTGGTTTGCATTATTCTGAATAGACCCAAGCCTAGGCGGAGTGCTCTAAACCCTTGGGGGAGCACTCCCCCATAGTCGTGTGCTCCTACTTTAAGTGGAGCACTCTACTTGAGTTAGTGTGAACACTCTATGGTAATTTGGCTATAACTTCGCGCACACAACTCAAAATCACTCACCATTTGCGGCAATGGAAAATAGATTTTAAGAGATTTTTAATGTTATATAATTTCCTAGATAATTTATTTAGGATTGGTACAGGTTTATTTTTGAAATTATCATAAATCTGTGGGCTTGTCAACATAGACACCTTATGGAAAAACAATCACAACTTCTTGTAATTTAAAGACGTATGGTTTGCTCTCAAATTATATCGGGGTTCGTATAGGTTTGCCTACAAAGTTACCCTGAATAAGCTATTAGGAAAACTTTAGGACTTGACATGTTCAATGTTGGACTTGGTTTTACACTTCAAGTTAGGTCCAAAGGGTTCCTAAAACATTCTATGATCTGTCTAAAACACGTGACATGACAATATTACCCTCATGGAGCAAAATTATGCTTTTATCCTTTAAGTGCAACACGGGGTGTTACATGATCAGCCCGAGCCCAAAATTTTAAGATTTTTTTCCTAGTTCTACCATTTTGCACTAAATTGATCATAACTTGTTCGTTTAGCATATGATTCACTAGTTGTTTGTTGCGTTAGAATTTAGACTTCAATACTTTTCCAATGACCAAAAGCTTTCTCACTAATTCTTCCTAAATCCATACAGATGTTTCTCTAAATTTTCACAATTTTGTGGATCATAACATAAGCGTTTAAGTCATTCTAAGTGTGTGCAAAACATGTACAAAACATATGTGTGACATGTGTGCGATATATGTGCAGTGTCACATAAGCATATAAAATGGACTAAATTAAAATAATAGAGAAGAAGAAACAAATTTGAATGTAACTTTTTTGATTTGACTTATAAAAGAGAATACAAATCAACATATTTTACTCTTTTTTTATCTTTGTTTATGCATGAACATCAAAGAAACATAACAACATCTGCTATTGGCATTGGTTATACCTTGTTAGTGCCATTGACGATTTCTAGTTCTTGAAGTAATATTTTTTCCTTGAAATCCATGCATAAAGTACTTTAGTACAGTGACATCTAGGTTGCAATGTTGATGCAAAGATGAATCCAAAAGATCATTCAATGTCTGATGTCTTTGGATATTTATTGAGATATTTGAGATTCCTTCTTTATGTATAAGTCTTGTAATTTGAATGGAATTTAGAGTCCTTGTTGGATTAGAAGTGTGCTTTTGTTGTAATTGAATGTGAACATGTCTTGTGCTTGATCAATGGTTGAGATTTTATCCTTCTTCATCATGAAGTGTCCTAGGCGGGGTGAATAGGAGTGTTTTCAATTTTCACTAGGTTATGAACTTAATTCGATTTTGTTCCAAATTACCCAATACTTATTTAAGTTCAACATGATCAACTCCTACACATTATAATCTTGCAATAACAGTGCATCAATTAATTCAATGCAAGTACCATTAATAAATGCCTCAATAATTATATGTTAAAGTAGAGTATGAATTGCACACTTAATTATCAATATCTTTCTCTCATAACTTAAGTAGATTGTGTGTTGAAGTGAATTGACCTAATTTGCAATATTAATTACATTAAATTGCAATATGACCACAATGCACAAATAAGACAATGCAAGCACATACAAAACACAAGATATATAGTGGTTCAGCCTAAACATGGCTTATGTTCACTCTTAAAAGCTCTTCCTTGAGCTAGGTGATCTTATTATAGATTTAGTGTAATCTATAGTAGGAAAATTACAATAACTATATACTTAGAAACATCCCCAAGAATCTTCCTGTTTTTATAAGCAACCCATGTCAGGTGGCTCCAGCAGACGTACACAACATTTTCAGTGGCTCCGACGATAGTAATCATAAGTAGAATGATGGTTTTGATGTAGATGGAGTGCCTCTTAGCAGGTTGATCTTATTATGGTGTCCAACAACAATGAAGATCCCTTCTTTTGACATAAAATACTTTGTTACAACTCTACTTTCCAAGATTATGATGGTTATAAGGACTGAAACCCTAACTCATAAACCAATGGGATAATATTTGCCAATAAAGAACACACAAATCGTGGATAACTCTCTCTTAAAGATTCAAGACATGAAACCTCTTTTACAACTCAAGAACACTTAGAGCGATTCTATATTTTTTCCTCAATAAAGAATAAGAGTTCATATTTCATTAGGAGTTTTTAATACCTTTTATAAAGGATTAAAAACCCTAAAAGAATCATGTATAATAGTCATAAAATTCAAGCTCAATCTGATAAGATTCACATCAGAGTTTTCAAATATGGAAATTCATTATCGATAGTGAAATATGGTGATCGATCATTACTTTGATCATGAGTTATGGGAGGTCTAACAATGGTCTAGACCTTGAGTATGATCGATCTTAAACTTCGATCATGGGTCTTTTTTTTTTTTTTTGTCAAGATCGCAACATGATCAATCATGATTTTGATCTTGGCTAATGAGTCTTTTGTTTTGGACTAGAAAACTGAGCATGATTGATCATCCCATCAAGGATCGATCATGGTCATAATCAATCATCCCTTTGAGGATTGATCATGACATTCAACACTTATCTTATATTTTTATCTTTATTTTTGGGCCCATTAAGTAGGGCTTTTTATAAGGTTTTGGCCTTTTGGATAGGTCTTCTATACCAACCTAGGCCATAGTTTTAGTCCATATCCCACTTACCCACCATTCTTTGATCTTTACCTTTTGAAGGTCATGGTGGCATGTGTTTGCAATTGAACTAGGTGTTGTCACTTGTATTAGACTCTTGTAGTCCTCTAGGCTTGATTTGATCTTCTCTTGATCTCACTTGGATTTGGACATGGACTTATAGACACTCCTTACATGACTTTTTACAATCATAAAATAATTATCCATGTACAAGACATAACTAACACTTCGATGTATTTTTATCATGGGATTGACAATATACATTTACACTCTTTTTGTTCCCTTGATTTTAAGAGTAGAGTTGTATGAGTATTGGAGACTTATGTAGACTTTGTGTCTTTGATGAACTAAGGTTCCTGTTCTTGATGATGATGATATCAGCAATTTTCATGGTTCTTGTAACGACCCCAAATTCAAGGCCTTCTTTAGGCGTAAACTTGGGTTGTTACTTAAATATTCATAATTCTTTTCACTATAAATTTCATACTTTTTGTCATTTACATCCATAACATGTCACAAGCCTACATTCCCATGATATTAATAATTACGTAGTAGAATAGAATTAAATCACACTATCTATATACTCTTGATGTGTAGCAAAAAATAAACCATTCACTTGTGCAGTGGAATAAAAACTTAAACATGAAAATATTCTAAACATCCATATTACTAATTCATTGTCAATGTAGGAGATAAAATCTCTAAGCCAATCTTTAGAATGTAAAGCCTACAAACTATAAAGATTGAATGTCAAAACTTAATATAATCCAACTATAAGGTCAAACATGAAATGCATGGCCTATAGACATACTAAAAATGAAATGAGGAACAACATCGACTAGCATGCTTCCCTCCAAAACTCCAAGTGCTCCAATGGAACGCACCTGTATGCTATGAATCACTTGAAAACTATTATGAAAGAGTGAGTTCCACAATTCTTAAGTAGGTATACAAAACCTATAATTAGAGCAAATAGGCTGGACATGAACTTTTCAATACAAAATACTTAAGATGATTTCATATAGAGTGCAAACCAGATTTCAACATTTAGATATGTGCAAATTTACATTCATTAACTACTATACGTCATAAGATCTATACATATTAACCTCATTGTTCATCATATTAGATTTATACATGGAAATATACATAGTTCTACTCCTTTTAAGCATTCACTATTATTTGCATGGTAGGATATGTAAAATAATTCATGGTGAACATTTATTAAACACTTCAAGCAAGATGTTTGGCATGTTTCATGATAAACATTCACTATCCCTTTCTTATGCATAGCTTATACACTCCTAACATGATTATACATATACAATTTATCTCATGGTAAACATGTGCAATTCTCAAATGGTTAACAAGTATAATAATACATTTTCATGATAGAACACATGAGATTCAACTTTTATTTTCAACAAGTATAATGCTACTTTTGTGCTTATCACATACATTGCTACTTTTATAAACACTTACCTTATCACTTCTCTTACATCATTCATTATTCATTTTTTTCTTGCTTGTTATCATCTTTTACATTCCTAACTTGTTAGGTTCAGTAACTGCTTACCCCTTTTTCAATCGTTCTTCATTTGATCTATTAGTTAATTGTCAACTAGGTTAATTATTCATTTCCGCTTTCCTTTCTGCTTTTATATATCAAAGTTTCAAGTAAATATTTAATTCTTTACTTGACACTTGTCATGGGTTACTTATCATCTATCATGTTTCTCTTATTCCTTATTAACTTTCATTGTCCTTCTCTTAGTATTCACTTATCATTTTCTCAATATTCATCTTAAGGTTTAATTATCACATTTCATTATTCGTTTAGGGCTTATCAACAATCATCTTACCATTGAATTGTACCCCAATAAGAGGGTCATCATCCATTTTCTTTCTTCTTACACACCTTAGGAACTTTTATCTCCTTTTGAAGATTATGTGTTTTCACTTTCTTATTGGCGGCATTTCATTTACTTACTTATCTTAAGGACTTATCTTTTATTAGTAGCTTATATACTTTCATTTTCTTTTATGATACTTTTTTTTCTTACATAACTTATGAATTTCTCTTTACTTATAAAATTTATATTCTTTCGTTCTTTGTCTTGACATTTTCTTCTTTATATCGTTTATAAACTTTATTTTTGAAGCTAATGTGTTTCTTTTTCTTTTCGTAACATTTTTTATTTCTTATGAACTTTCAGTTTTCTTATTATAGTTTCTTTTTTCTTTTACATATCTTATGGATTTTTCTTTTCTTCCTGGCATAGTTTTTTTCTCTTACACTTAGCACATTGTATTATATCCCTAATTGTAGAAATTGAACATTTTTTACACATTGTATTATATCCCCAGTGGCAAGACCTTGAATGTCTTTTGCACATTGTATTGTATCCCTAATGACAGGACCTTGAATATTTTTTGCACATAGTATTGTATCTCAAATTTTAGGAACTTGAACATCTTTTGCACCTTGTATTATATCCTCAATAATAGGATCTTACTTCATCTTATCATTATGTGGTGTATTCTTTAATCATGATACCAATGACATATGCCATTACATGATACATTCACACGCAAGATAATAGATAAATATTCTATTATGAGATGTATTCACTAATATCATCTAAAAAATATCAATATTTATGCAATACATTTGCTAGTATGATTAAAGATATATGGAACAATAACATATTATTCTTTAACTTAATCCATGAGGAACCATGAAAATTCGCATGTTCTTATACTTTCATATATTGTACAATTAATATGCCAAGCATGAGCAAAAATTTCATTAAAAATTCTACTACACATGCTTTCCAAATAATTTATAATCTCAAAACATGGTTCAATTAAATCATTCCATAATAATTCTTAAGCAATTTACATCAAACAATTTGCTATTACATTTCTAATGGGATTCAATATATGTTATAACCATCTCCTACATATTTTCTCAAATAATTCATCATTCCTACACTCACATGTTCAAAGATGCTCAACAATACTCATGTATTTATGCTTTCCATGGTAATCAAGCTCTACATTCATTTATAACTTTCCTGAAAAACTAATAATTTATAGAAATTTAACTTACAAACTCACAAAACTCATGGAATTCAATACGTTAAGAATATATATATATATATATATATATATATAAACAATTTCCTTTTTTATATAAATTAGGGATTTCTAAGATCCTAGCAAGGGAGTTCCCCAACATGTAAGAAAACATCCATCCAA
>JAOXJP010129837.1:0-13629 GCA_025762735.1 Platanus orientalis | reverse complement strand
TATAAAGAAACAAATACATGTGATGATAGAATAAATAGTTATTATTAATTAATCATGCCTATATTTTATGTGAATGATTTTTTTTTTTCAGGACACACATTTCTAATAATCTCCCACACTTCCTCAAAGCCAATCACTAACTTGTTGGATACCCATCTGGTCAATGTGTGCATCTAATGCCTTTTGTAGTACATTAGTCATAGGTCTCTAAGATTATTTGAGGAAGTTATCATGGTGAAACCAATTTCACCTCATTGAATCACAAATGACCAATTTAAGGTAATTATATTAAGTTCTGTGGAACCAGTGTAACTTAAACCCTTTATATGTGGCTTCTTAAGCCATCATAATCTACCCATTTTTTGTAGAATCTGCAGTACATTACTGATTCACACTCTTATAACTAATCAGCTTCCTCCCATTGTGAAACATAACCAGATACTATCTAATCTTTTGAATTGTTCACACTTTTGAAAACATAATTATTGGTCATTTTCTTATATTTTAGTGAATGATTTTTAACTATCTAGAGATCTCATCCTAGATTACTTTAAAAACCTATTTACTATAATAACTGTATATCTTGATTATTCTCACATCATTCTCAATGTGTAGGACATAACCAACATATTGGACCAAAATAAATAATCTCTTTTTCATTTACTTTCTTATATACACATAGATTTTCAAAATCCTTGTAAAACTTGATTGTTTAACCAATAAAATACTTTATTCAGATTTTTCAACAATCAAATAATAAACCTCATCCATATAGGTGAAAAGTAGGGAGTTTAAAGACTCTCCCACTGCATCAAAGAATTAATGCACTGAAAGGTAAATAAGTTCTAAGAACTTATTCTCTAACTAATCTAGTTGTACTGAGTTCCTGGATAGTTCATAAAACAATCCTTCCTCTTTTTATGTATAACTAGGACATTGTTATCTTTTTAAAATGTCACATCTAAGATATGGTTTTTCTTATTTAAGAACATAGAAGCTAATTCTTTAACTCCTATATTGTACCTAACTATTAGGTTCACTTTCTTATGTTACACCTAACATACTTATGTAGAGCAGTCATATACTTACCATCATGATTAAGTCTTCACCCAATTCATAATCTTTTGGGCACCAAAGGTATAGTTTTAAATTAAATCTTATTTAATTTTAATTAACTATATGTAGTTTGTAACCACAAAATTTAATAGGCAACTCTTGAAATTTTTTTAAGGTTCCTAACATTTTTATTATTAGGCTTTACTTCTTTAAGGGAAAACTTTTATATTGGCATTCATTTAATCAATATATTGGATCCTATAAATCTTTGCAATTAATTGCAAATACATTTACTAGATTGTGGTCTACATTGTATGATTTATAAGAGCCAACTAATTGATATAAGGAATACAAAATTTTGTTATTATTCTATTTCTTTCACTAAGAAGCTACATATATGTGACACATTTTTTGTCAGTATAAAATTTATTATAATGGAAATACTTTTCACTTGTACTTATTGTATTTTATTTATTTTGTTTCTATCACTTGTCTTGTTCACACCACCTTCATACGCATTATTAGAAATATCAAGAGTATATCTTTTCTACTTGAATTAGAAAACACTTCCATAATTAGCAAGGTAAGCACTCATCTTTTATCTTTAATGAGATTTTTATCATCCTGCATAGATAATTAATAAAGCATACCTCGTTCATGCCTTTATATGACACAAACTAATTATTACAAGAAAGTAAGAATCACATAAACAAACATTTGGTCAAACACTTTGACTCATTAAGATCTCTATCATTCTATAATCCTATCATTTGTGAAGATGTGGTTATCTAATTAGAGAATCTTTTTTGTATTTACATGCTTACCAAGCTTATTATAGCTTCCTACCATATGGCTTAATTCGACTCACTATGTTTTCATTGTGTCTAAGTTCCTTCGTATGACTCTAAAGGTTTAGTGATATGAACTAATATAATCTTTTAATTTTAAACACAATTAAAGTCTTAATTTTAGTTCACAAAGTTGGACATATTTTACTATTATAATAATAATCTTTTGAAGAAAGATAATTGTCATTACTTTTGACATCTCATATCAAACAAGCATCATCATCACATAATGTCAACCATCTAATTTTGGGTTTTTTAAAATCAGATGGTGTTGATCACCTTTTATTAATTCCATAACTCTCTCATGTGCCATAGGATCAAGATTCATTTAAAATCCTAAGTGATCATCAGAAACCTAATCCTTCTGAACATAATATTATCCTGTGAGCATCAATCATGTCAGCTTTGATTAAGCAGATAGATATTATCCATCAATTTTTGGTAAAATCTTGTTTAATATCATTTCCAGATTTGTGATTTCTGAATTTCTCCTGACCTTCGAAAGAATCATGCCTAAAACCTATAGGCTATTATGATCCATTCAATTAAGTATAAACCCACCATCTCGGTTTCTGTGTATGTACTATGGGATAATGTATCCTATGGGCTTACACACCTACTAGTTATACCCAAACCTATCCTAAGAAGTGAATAAAAGCAAATCAACTAAAAACAAATAAGGTTTTATTCTATGGGCATTGTCAGCACCTAAATTTTGACTTGGGTTAGTTGATGGAATCAGATGGGTTTATTACAGCATGGAATAGAACCAAAATCTAGATACCCCTGAACTTTAGATAGGCAAACATTCTCAATGGATATTTTGATCGCAAGTGCAATAATGAGGTTTAAACTCTATCCCAAGATCAACTAGTCTAAACCCTAATTTCCCAAATTTTCATCCGTTAGCTCCATTTTATCCGATTTTCTAACCTTCTCAAATTGAAGCATCTAGAGGTTGGTAAATTATCATTTTACCCTTATACCCTAAAAAATCCCAATTAAGGCCTATTGGACTTAGTTTCTCTAGAACTCCTTAAAAGTCCTTCTACAATAAATCCATCTTGAGATTTTCAACCTTCATAAGCCTTTTTACATTAAAGCATCAAAGGAATAACAAATTACCATTTTACCCCTTACACCCTCAAAAATCCCAATTTAGGCCTATTGGACTCATTTTCTCAAGAACCCCTCAAAACTCCTTCCACAATGAAGGCATCTTGAATTTGCCAACTTTTATAAGCCTTCTAACATTAAAGCACCTAAGGGTTAGCAAATTACCATTTTACCCCTACACCTCTAAAAATCTCTACTTCAAGTTATTTGACCCATTTTTTAAGGATTCTTTGACCTTCATAAGTCTTCTCACATTAAAGCACAAAAAGCTAGAGAAATTATCATTTTACCCTTATATCCCCAAAATACATTATTTCTCTCAAATATTTGGCCTCGATAAGCCCCCGAAACCCTATCACAGATAAGAAACTCAACTAGTCAGAGGCCCCATGCAGGCAAATCCAAGATCTCTCTAGAAAATCCATATCAAGATCCCCAAGAGACCCAATGTCCCCTAATTACCTCATTCTTTCTCAAGTTACAGCAGAACTACTTTTATCAGCCATAAACACTCAGTGAACCTCCAAGAACTCACTGGGAAATCAAATCCCTCAAGGTCAAGCTCATTTTCTCAGATTTTTTGAGATCTTCAATAAACACCCAAATAGATAAATCCATCCACAGACTTAGCATAGCTCGATGACCCAGTTCTTCACAAATCTAGGGTATATTTATCGGTCAAGTGACCTTCCTTCGAAAATCTTTTAGGAATTCACTGGGAATCTGATTATTTGCCTGAGGTCCTGTGGACTCATAGTTCTAAAACTCAAACAACCATGATCCCCATTATTTCCACTTAAAATCCAAGAAAAATCTGTCTCGAGTCCATAGGAAATTTGGTGCAGGACAATTTAGGGTTTTAAACATAGTGTTGACTTGGATGTCAAATTTTTGAATAGTCAAAGCTTGCGTCTCACAAACTCCAAAGGCCATCTTTCATATCAAGGTTTCAAGAATAAATTTTATAATTTTCCTCCCTCACAAGTACACGCCATTCTGGGACCATTCGGAGTCAATTTTGACCCGCTTACCCTACTCCAAATCCAATTCCAACAATTACCTCGCAACCAAAATATCCGAAAGATGCGAAAAACTCAAAAACCTCGAAACATTTGGAGTCGTAAAACCCAAAAAGTAACCCAGATAGTAAAGAGAAAAATTCAAAAAAGCAATCATTACCATTTTTTCCAAAATATCCCTAAGACAATTTTTTAATCCTATACCTCTCATTTAGAATATTCCAAATGAGGAGTAGAGACCTAAGGACCATTGCCTTAACCCCTACACCCCTCCCCTTAATTCACCACCACCACTCATTACCATGGAACCCACCACCCCTCACCACCTTACTCCTCCACCTCCTCATGGCATCCAACCAATTGCTCCCTCCACCTCACTCCCTTCTAAACACTTCCACCTCACCCTGTGTCACCCTCTCCACCTCACCTCATGTCACCCTCCCCACCACACCCCCTTGGTCCCCACCTATAAGCCCCCCCCAATTCATTGAGGGGGAGAGAGAAAATTTTGATTGAAAGAGAAAGAAAGAAGGAAAAGAGAGGAAAGAAAGAAAAGAGAAAGAGAAGAGAAAAGAAGGAGACAACCATTCGGTCAGGTTGGTCCCTCCTTCCCCTTTTATTTTATTATAGGTAGACCCCTCTCATGTTGTAATAACCCCATACAGAATCTAGACCAGTCACTTTTTAGTGAAACAAGTTTGTCTCCCCTTTACTATTTTTTGTGTGCATGACAACTACAAGTCTTTCTATGGAAAGAGTGGGGAGTTAAAGTTTTGACTATAAGTCACTATCTCCCTAACCCACCTACCTGCCAAATTTGAACCCAAGATGAGATCATTTGATCTCAAAAGTGGGCCCATCATTCCCCCTAAATAAGTGTGTTCACACACTGTGTAGACAGAGTCAGGGGCAATCTCAGAATTTTAATTCTCTCCACGAAATTTATTTGACTTTCATTTCTATTCTATTGTTTAATTAAGTAATTTACGTGTCTATAAAAATTTGTATAAGTCCTTTCTTTACATTTTTGTATTTTTCCTGCTATTTATTTCCAATTAATTTCTTTGTTGCCTATGATCTGTATTTAATTAATCATTTGTCTTATTTAGACCATAACTCACTATGTATATATCATTTGAATCCTAAATTTGGATAGTAGATTAATGATCCCCCATGCATACTCCCCACCAAATTTAAGCCCTAACCTATGTGTAGATTCCCTGAAATGGGCCCCACAACCTTGCATTTCATTGGAATTTTGTGTTGACTTGCATATGACGTAGCCTTTTGAAAAATTCAAAAGGGGGTATCCCCTTGTCCCGAGGGGTTGGGATTTCTCATAAAACACTCTGAGGTAACCACTCACCCCTCTGAAAAGCTCCATGTCCAGTAATCCTCGGGAAGTGACCCAAAAAATCCATCAATGAGCTGCTGGATTTTTTAAACAGACACAGTACCCCTGATCTTTCACAGGGATACCTCAAATTCAGGCGTACCTTGACATTTCAAGCATACATTAGTTGAAGGACTTCCAAGCTGTCCTTGAATGTCCAACAGACTATAGAGACCTTTACACCCTCATAATGCCCCCTTTTTCCAATCCCAACCTTGTTGGTGTGTTGTGATGACCAAGTAAGGCCCATTTGGGGCAATATACCTTATCTTTCAGAGTGTACCTCAATATCAAGTGTAGCATGTTATTTCAGGCGTACCCACCTATGAAGGTATTTTTGGGCTGTCCCTAGATGTCCAGTGACCTACTGACATACAAAATCCCTGAATATACTTCATGGATGATTTCTAGAGCCTAGGAATAACTTTAATGATTAAGTGGGGTCCACCCAAGGCCGTATGCCTGAATGTTCACTCTATGAAAGATCAAGCATACCAAAGATTAGGCGTATGTCTAAAATATTACTCATAAAAAGAGAAAATTTCATGTTTTACCCTTGTTGATAAAACAGAAAGTAATTAAGGGTTTGTCACCTCCCAAAATCCCAATAAAACTTTGTTTAAACCCTGCCAATCCTAGTATAAGCCTCTATTAATAAAATAGACCCATCAAAGTCAATTCCAAGTCATACGCCTGAATTTGAACCTGAATTAAAATCCAGGCATACCAAAGATTAGGCATATTGAATGCAAATTCAAGCGTACCGACAGAAAATCATTCAAAACCCCAATTCTTTTATTTGGTTTAATAAAATTTAGATATTGCTAGGTCAGAAAAGTCACTCTAAAAAGGTGGGCAATTGGGGTGTCTAACACCTTCCCCAATTGCAACTAAACAACTTACCCAAATCCCTAGAAAACTAGACCAATCTAAGAGTCAACCATAGGCCCCTAATGCCTAGCCTAGGCTGCAAAGGCCAGACATCCAACCTCGTCTATAAAAACCTGAGTTAGTGGCGACTCTAAACCAAAGGCCAGAGGCCGACCCGAGTTGGCTAGGCACGGTTCAGCAAAGTGGAGCGGGCAGACCACCCAGTCTTTCCGCAATGCCCACAAAATGGCGACTTCACTGGGGATTTACTGTTTAACCTTTGAATAGATAATATTTGAATCATATTAAGTATAATTTTGTTTAAATTTCATTTATGTTTCATAAAAAAGTATGTGTTCACATAGACATTAAGGCATGTCATTATTTAATAGGATATATTTGCATTTAAACCATATTAAACTTGCATCTTAGGATAGAAAACATGTTCATATTAGATTTAGGACAAATTGAATTAGTTAGTAGGATCAAGATCCACATTTAACAAATTGTTTGCAAAAACATGTTTAATTTCCATATGTCTTTTACAATGAGTCTATAAGATACACCACTTCATCCATATCTTGCATAAACATCATAAGCCCTATATCTATTCATTACCCACCAATGGACTGACATTGGCAAATATTTAGGATGGGGAACAACTCTTGAACTGTGGTTGCTACGTCAGTACAATCAGGCTGAGTAACCCAACCCAATCACAATTCCCATGATCCAAGCAATCGGGGAGGTGTTTAGATTGGGAAGCCTTATAGAATATTTCTAAATAAAAAAAATTTCATGCATACATTCATTTTAAAGTTATTTAGGGTATACTTGAATAGCTTAGAGGGCTAGAAATAGGACTTGTTTGTCATTATGTTCTACTTGATTGCTTGCATATATTACCATTAGAGCCAATGATTCATGTCCAATTTGTCTTTTTTCAAAAAACAAAAACAAAACTATTTTTATAGACACTTAGAAGAATTTCCAAATTTATATATATTTAATCTTCCCATTTAACATATCATACACCACAAACCATACATAAAAGATTGAATGAACAAAGAACCCTTTATTTCATTTCATTTTAAAAAAAGGAGAAAATACAAACAAATTCTCTAAGCCTTAGGGTTCTCCTCCTCTCCCTTCATCACCCAAGTCAACCATCCCTTTGAGGACCTTGACCTACATGTTTCCTCTTATAGGTCCTCCTCATCCCAAATTTTTTTACCCACCTTGATGTGTCTTTCTCTTTCCCCTTATCCTAGGGAAGTATCATCTTTGTCACTAGGGCAGCAAGAATATCATCTGCAACCTCCCAGAATCCATGCCTATCCCAACCTCAACTGGTATACTCTTGGTAGTCCCTAAATCCGCCTCTACAACTGCCATAGCGCTCATCTATCCTCTACTGGTTGTCTTCTTCTTGCCTCGGGGATACCCACCCCCAACTGAAATCAATACAAATGAATAAGTCAAAAATCAGAAAACATGTTAAAAAAAGAACAACATAAAAAAAGTAAATCTAGAAACCTCAGCAATGTGGGCTCTATATCCCTTCCGCTAGGACGTGAGCTCCTCCCCTATATTATGACAAACTTGCCTCACTAAGGCATGAGAGCAGGCCAACATCTCAAGAACCCCCTGAAAATCTTCTTGAGGTACCTGTGAAACAAAAAAATGATGAAAAACAAAAAGAAACATAAAAACAAAAACAATAACAAAACAATAAACAATGTACCTAGGTCATCGAGGGTGGAGAAGCCCACTCCTCAGGCACTGTGTTGTCTAGGAAGGGTAGCTCCTGTGCCCCCTTTGGCATTGGTCACTGTGACCATCATGGGGAGCACTCCTAGTAAGCTCTTAGTCGAAGCCCCCTCGCTTGGGGCTTTCCCCTTTCTTCCTCTCCTTGTAGGAGCAAGAGCCTCTGTACCTTAGGGGTGGAACCCCAGGTTGGCTAGCTACACTAGCACTAGCTTGATCCAAATAAAACAAAAAAGAGATTGTTAAAATTAGATAAAGTAAACAATTAAACAAAAATAAATAATAAAACAGATAAAGTATACATCTCCCTCGACTAGGCTTGCCAAAGGCCCACAAGTCTAAGTGCCCCACCACTTAGTATAATCCACATCAAGGACCAAGTAGGCATCAATGGGTTCACCTACTTTTCCCATTCCCAACTCCCTCTCCAACTCGATCACGTAGGGTGGAGAACTACGCACTATAAATTCCTCAAGGACTGTTATCTGCTTATAGCATCTCTCCCCTAGGTACCACTTGACCTCCCCAGGGGCAAGCAAAATCATCCTAGTCATCGACTTGAATTCTTGGGCTAAGTCCCCATTCAGCCCCCAAGCAGCCCAATTAACCTACAAGCAAAACAAACATCAGTAAAACATAAAAAGAAAAAAAAAACCATAACAACAAACCATTGATAAATTAACTTTACCTGGGGGGTTGTAATCTGGTCTAAGTCCCTCCTGAACATAGAAATAGTCTTTTGTGTCTTTTGTCAAGTGTTAAAGGTCTTCCACCTCTCAACACAAGGTGCGAGAAACAAATATTTCCCATTTCTACGAGGAGCTAAGGGAGTCAGCCTCTCATAACACCACACCTGTAAAAAGAACAACACACACATCAAATAAATTAATAAAAAAAGCAACAACAAACAAAGTATGCAAAGAAAAGAAACTAACCTCCTATAGAAAATGTAGGCCAAGGAACAAGGCCTTCTCCCCATTAGCAACCTCACTCATATTGGAGTATATCCACCCAAGGGTGGATCTGCCCCAACCATAGGTGGTAACCTTGGAAAAATCATCCAAGGTGGGGAAGAAGTGGAAAAAGATCCGGCCACTCTTCCCGTTAAAGATGGACCGGGTAAACATGTAGAGGAGAAAGGCCCGGACTGAGTAGTCTATCTCCACTGCCAAACTCTCATCCATAGCCCATATATACTCCTTCTAGAACCACGAGGGCAAAACTCCTCTGAACCCTCTATCATAAGCTATGGGTTGTGGCCCCAGACACCTCCAAATTATCTCTTGAGAAGGGACCATTTCATATGGAGGAGGGTTACCCCCATAGGCAAATGAGTCATCATAAAAAGGTCCACTGGGGACAACCCCATCTCCCCCATAGGCAGGTGGAAGGTGCGTGTAATAGGAGACTGAAATGTCACTAAAGTAATCCTAGAGGGGGGTGAATAGGATTTCTGAATTTAGTTTACCCTTTTTTTTAAAATTGCCTTATGGATGTTATTAATTACTTTTACACTTAGCCAATCAAGTGAGTCTGTACTTCAATGTAACTACTCAAGAACAATATCAAACATATGCTAAGCAAGAGTAGTATAAAGTCTAAGGATGGAGAGACAAGCAATCACATAATCACAAACCACAACATAAGATTTGTAGTGGTTCAGCACTTGAGCCTATGTTCACTCTTCTAAAGCTCACTACTGAGCTTAGGTATATTTCATTAGGTACAATTACAACCTAAATCAATATACAAATATAACTACTTGCTCAATGGCAAGCTAAACAACACTCGGTGTCTTCGGCGAGTGTGTACTATTTCCGGTGTCTCCAACGGAGGTAGTCAAACTTCCAGTGTCTTCGACAAAAGCAAAACAATAACAATAATAAATATGAATGCAAAGACAAACAAATATTACCACAATATGGTTGATGTTGCTAGTTGCTCAAATGTGGGATGCTCCTTGTTAAGCTAGTATGCCTCAGCTATCCACAAGTTCCAAGTACTTGGCTCTAGTGCTCCTTGAGCTCAGCTAAAGGTGAGTTTCTATTAAGAAAGTGTTCACCACAACCTTTCTTCAGTAGTAGAAGTAATGCTCACTCAATAGGAGAGAATAAATGAGAAAGATAAATGTAGAATGCTAGCTACTAAAGTTTAATAATCTGTAGGCAATGGAGATTTTCATAATGAATATGACTCTCAAAATAGTATGCCTCTTAGCTCTCCCAAAACTAACTTGGAGTGTTGGAGATTATTTACCCTAAAGGGAGAAAATCTATTTTATAGTAGGGAGGAGCATCTACAACCTTATGATAGGCATATGGCAAAATGAGAGGCATTTTGGGTATTTAGATATGCAAAAATAGGGTTCAAATTTCAAAATATTTGTCTAAATTTTTGTGAATTTTGTTTCAAAAAATACCTTTCAAACCGATTAGGGGTTTAGAAATTGATTTAAGCTACAAATCAATTTCAAAACCCGTAATCGGTTTTGACTGCCTATCAGACCCCAAATCGGTTTTGGATTTCGCAATCGATTTCGCCGAAATCAATTGATTGCAAATTTCACAATCGGTTTTGATTGAATTTTCTGCACTTTTAATTTTTGAGGCTAATTTTGGGGCTGTCCTATGAGATCTTGATTTGGGTATTCTCAAGGGATTTAAACCATATCTAGGTTCATTTTAAGATACACATATACAAAATGATATACATGGATGTGATATACCTTCCATGGTATGCATTTTTTCTGTGCTCTTTCTTGAATCTTTGATCATTCATGGCTTCATAAGTTGAACTTGTGAAATTTCATAGGACACTTACAAGACTCTTAACACTACCCAAATACCCATGGGATTGACATATATCAATAATATGTAAGAACATGTCATAAATCCATATTGATCATGGTTAGACAATCAATAATATACTTTTGTTGATTATTAGTCAACAAACCATTATGATCGTTAGATTGGCATAACATTGAGAGCACATCTTTGTGATGCATATGCAAGAATAACACTATGACCTCAACTTGGTGAATAGAAAAAGCGTTTTAAGGGTGGTCTTTTTCTAACAAACCTGTACTAGAAACCTAGTTAGCAAATTTGTGTATTATCCATTTGTTATAGTTGGATTTTAGATTTAAAACAGAATTATAAAATGCTGAATGAATAAAAAAAAAACATTAGAATCTTTTAAAAAATGCATGTAAAATACAAGAAAAAAAAAGATTCCCCCAAAAAACATAATTAAAATATGAAAAACACATTATTTATTTACAGTTTTTTGTATATTCACGTGTAATACACTGATAGTTGCTGGGGCTGCCAGTGAAAGAATAACCAACATTTCATTTCATTGATTATTTATTTCTTTTATTTACATTTTTTGATTTACTTATTCAATTATGACCTAAATGAAATGTGAAATTCTTGAGTAGTGGTAGCTTGAAAATACATGTTCTAAAGACAAAAAAACCAAAAATTAAATATATTTCGATTCATCCCTTCCAACACCCCGTAGCCCCGTAGTTATGGGACCAATTATCCACTTTTATTTATAAGTATTACTTGAACGACTATATATCAGTTAATCTTGTCTAATTTCCCTTGTTAGACATGTCTCATTTTTGTTGTTCGTAGAGGGAAGGAATAATGAGTCCTTCCATTCAACACTGAAAGTCTTTTGTCAGCGATGAAGCAGGACAACAAATCACGACAAGTTGGCCTTGAATCCGCAATGTGCCACCTTCTCGTTACGTTAGTCCCCTCTCCAACATCTCTCCCTCATTTTTCGAATTCCCCAACAACTTTCACTTATCTTTCCCGCCTTTTATCCGATCTTCAACCCTTATCACGGTTTTTCACCTTCCGATTGCACCCCTTGAATAATGTGGGATCCACTGTACTGCTCCCCACTTATGGTTAGAAGACACGTTTAAAAGTTTGTTTTTCATTAAGTCGTGAAACCGTTAAATATCTGTTAGGGCAACGGCAATCCCTCTCCATCATAAGAGAAGGCCTAGCATGTTTCGATTAAATACATTTGCGGTTCTGTTGGTGGGACCTACCAATGCTCTTTTGGATCTCAATTCCACAAAAAAAAAAAAAAAAATATCATTTTTCAAAAACAATTTGTTCATACATACGATAAATCGTTTTCTAACGTTTGATTGGAATCTACTTAGCTCTAAAGCAATACACGATGGTTGAAGATTAACCATTGGATTTTAGACTTTTGTATGGTCATGTCTTTTGACCTTTTTATTTTTATTTTTTTTGAGAATTTTTTTGAGTGGTGGGACCTACTAAACCAAATCAAACGGTTAGGATTCGATTTCGTCATTCATGAAGTTTAGATATTTGTATAATTGTAATTTAACAAAAAGTACAAGGGTAAAGGGTAAATGCACTCCAATTCTACTTTTTGGCTTCCGTGCTCGTCATCGACCCCGAGACGAGACGAGACGGCACGGTCTACACTCTTTTTCTCTTGGTCTGTACGACTCTGTGAGAGCTGAGCTGACCTGAGCGCTTATAAAACTTAAAAAAAAAAAAACACACAGAGAGAGTTGGACAACGAAGAGAAATCAGAGGACAGCCCGATTCATTTTGAAGGCCTCTAGAACTTGTTTCTCTTTCAGTTCTCAAACCCTAACAATGGCGTTTGCGATGGTGAGCGAGCTTCGTACTCTTGATCCCATGATTTGGAAGGCTTGCGCTGGAAGCTGTGCGCAAATTCCAATCGTCGATTCTAAGGTTTACTACTTCCCCCAAGGCCACGCCGAGCAATCTTCGTCTCCTCTGAATTTCTCCTCTCTCGCTTGCACAAAACCCTTCGTCCTATGCCGAATCGTCTCCGTTCGCTTCCTTGCGAATCCTGATTCCGACGAGGTTTTCGTGAAGATCCGTCTCCAGCCTATTGACCGATCTCGTGAAAGAGTTCATTGTATGTCACCGCCTCCGGCAGCTTTGTTACGGACCGGAGATGGAGATGAAGGTGAAGAGACCCTTGTTTCGTTTGTCAAGATTCTTACGCCGAGTGATGCCAACAATGGTGGTGGTTTCTCGGTTCCAAGGTTTTGTGCTGATTCGGTCTTTCCGCCACTGAACTATAAGGCGGCGCCTCCGGTGCAGACGATTTCGGTGAGAGACGTTCATGGAGTGGTTTGGGAGTTCCGGCACATTTACCGTGGCACGCCGCGTCGGCACCTGCTGACGACCGGATGGAGTAAGTTCGTGAATCAGAAGAAGCTTGTTGCTGGAGATTCTGTGGTTTTCATGAAGAATCGGATTGGTGAGCTTTTTATTGGGGTCAGACGGACTGCACGGTCCGTCGGAAGTGTGGATTGTTTGCGGTGGAATTGTCAGTTTGCGGCTGGGGCTGGTGTGAAGTTGGAAGATGAGTTTGGGATTAGAGAGGAGTTCTGGAGGAGTAGTAAGGGAAGGGTTCCGGCTGAGTCAATATTGGAGGCTGCTGAACTGGCGGGGTTAGATATGCCCTTTGAGATTCTTTATTATCCTGGTTCTGCTTCTCCGGATTTTGTGGTGAAGGCGGAGAC
>JAOXJP010129826.1:0-13629 GCA_025762735.1 Platanus orientalis | reverse complement strand
CTCCGGTTCACTTCCATTGTACTCCATTACTTCACTTCTCTCTTGTAAATGCCTAACTTTGAAAAT
The DNA here is from genome assembly GCA_025762735.1 of Platanus orientalis. Classification (NCBI taxonomy): domain Eukaryota; kingdom Viridiplantae; phylum Streptophyta; class Magnoliopsida; order Proteales; family Platanaceae; genus Platanus; species Platanus orientalis. The sequence goes on along the minus strand of JAOXJP010129826.1, from coordinate 13,563 downwards.
GAGGTGTTGGGAAGAAGGATTTGAGAAGAAACTTAAAGAAGTGGAGATGTATTGGAAGAGAAAGAGATGGAGGGGAAGGAGCGTAACGTTGGTTTTGGAGGGAGAGAGTGAGGTAGACTTAGAAATCAGTTTTTATTTTTATTTTATTTTTTTCAAAATGTTAATGTAAACTTTGTACAATGGGGTATTTTGGAAAAAGAAAATATGAGGTTTTAAGTGGGGTGGACTTAGAAAAAACTTTGTGGAAATAGAACATCCCTAAATAAATAATTGCATGAGATATTATATTCTTTAACCCAACTCAAATGTCCAGCTTGACCCAAATTACAATATATATTATATAATATATGAGATGAAAAGTAAAAAAAAAAAGTCAATAAATAAATAATTGCATGAGATATTATATTTAATAATATATTAATTTATATGGTTAACAGCCCAAATTCGACCGAAGCCAATTGTTTATAGCAGGCCAAGCTTGGGCTGAATTTGGGTTTGGCTAAGCATGGGCCATGATTATAAACTTGAGGCTAAGCTTGGGCTGAGCATAGCCCGGGCCACCCAGGCCTGGTTTGAAGCACTAATCTATGCCCTAATAATTCTCCATGCGATACATGTCAAGAGAATCAAGAAGTATAGTTGTATGGGTCCCAACAAAAAGATTGCATACACCATAATTTCAATTATACTAGGGTTTTGGAGCTTTTGAAGCTCTATAGAATTTATTTCGACTGTTTAAATAAATAAGTATAACTATGATCATCTACTTTTGGTCTGGGTAAATTTCTCTTAGTCAATCCACTTATAATGAGACCACGTGGCAAGCTATAAAGACCCCAAACTGTAGTTCTAATTAAATAGCCCTAAACCGAGATATTACCCCCCTATTAACACGGGTACATGCTTTAATTTTGTTGTAGAATGGAGATTAAAGTGAGATTCAAAACGGACGAGTGTAATTGCTATTATTAAGGCTGTCAAAGCATGGGTTATATTGCCTAAATTCCGACCGCTGTCCCTGAACCCGATTGGCCGACGCGTTTCAAGGTCTTGTGTGTTATGACCGATCCTACCCATCATCGCTTGCTTATATAGGCAGGGTCTCGCTTGGTAGATTCTCCTGTCCGCTCTTCCACGACTTAAAACGGTTACAGCGCAGCCGGGTTCGTTTTTCCAGATCTCTTCTCTCTCAACTCAGTCTAAGTCTTTTGGGCTTGAATCATTTGAAGAAATTATTGAATTTTTCTTTTTTCTTTTTTACACCAAAGCAGATTTTTTCTTTTCTTTTCTATTTTTATGCTACTTTGATTGAATTTGGTGTTGATTTTATGGGTCTTGTGTTTTCTTGAGATCTGCTGTGCTTATTGGAATTTTATTCTTTGCTTCTGTTGTTGTATTTCTTGAAGTCAATGTAATTTTTTTGTTTGGTTTCTGAATCTTATAGTTTAGTGATGAGGTTGACCATGCTTGACTAGTGGATTCTAATTTTGGGGAAAACCAATTTTTCATTGAATATTCTAATTCTTCTTTAATTTTGTTAATGATTGGAATTTTTATTTCCAAGGTTCGGACTCTATGTATGATGATGATGATATTTATAAGTTTATAACAGTTGGGTCCTCTTTATTTGTGTAGTAATGTGATTGCAAGGAAGTTGTGTGGTTTTCATTAATGGATGGTGTATATATGATGATGAAAGTAAAATTTAACCTTCTGAATTCATAAGGTGGGTATCTGTTAGGTGTACGCTTGTGTATAGCGATTATAGGCGAGGTTTTTGGGGAGATCTGCAATAGAAGTCAATTGCAGGGAAGGTTTCCATGGTCAGTTTTCGGGTGAGATTACAAGTAGATGTATTTTACTTTTAATTGTAATTCACAACTAAATCAGTCCAACATAATCAAGGATTGGATTATCAAAGGGTAATTATTTTTGTAGGGTGTTTCATTGGGTAGATCTTAATGAGATTTGCTAGAAGAACATGTTGCTTGGTAATCGAATGGGTTGTAGAAGAGCAGTGCCATCCTTGGTTGTTTGGCCTTCTGCTAAGTCTTGCTATCTTTTGGGTGAGATGTTTCTTGTTAATGGACACAAAGGAAAAATTCAGTGGACTCAAAACTTGATATAGAGATACCATACTCTGAGTCAACACCCTCAAAAAATCCTATTTTCACTCCCAAAAGTGAGACAAAAAACACTGAAGTAGTCAGGACAGTCTGCCCGCACTCAAGAAACCTCTTACATAAGATAGCCAGTGGGACGGGGATACACGATGACAGACATGTTTTCTCACACCCTGGCGAGGAGACTTCCTCTCATTTTCACAATCCAATCTAAGCTCCCCTTGTTCCTCTTTTCTGACCTTTACTCCCTTAGTAACAATAATCAAACTGTCTTGCAACCTCCACCTTAGGCTTCCACTGGGATCTAGTCACCTTAACTTTCCTTCTCAGGTAACCCTAACAAACACTGAAGTCTTATCTAGAATATACTTATCCACAAAAGCCTTTTCTAAATCTGTATCTGCAAAAACCCTTATCCGATCCCCCTTATCCCTACTTGCACTTGCAAACGCCCTTCGTCAAAAGTTCTGTCTCAGACATTATGTGACCCATCTCCTAACACCACCAATTTCTCTTGCAGAAGGTTCCATCCCAGGACATTCAGTGGCCATAAGCCAAGTACACATAACATCCCTTGCCATAGGTTTCATACTAGACATTTAGACTCGACTCACAAATACCCTTCGCTGAGGGTTCTACCCCAAAACATTTTGGTGATTCCATTGGGGACCAAATCTACTTTGCCTTCATATCTCAATCTTAGTCATATCTGGCTTAGACAACTTTCCACCCATGAGTTTACCCATAACAGGTGTACTAAATTAATGAACCTTTAATGCAGATTAGGGATAAGTTAGTAACTGAGAAATAATCCCCTTAGTTTTTATAAATTAGTGGTAGGTACGTGTTAATATTTCTATATTGTTTTGTCAATCTAATTTTCCTTGCCAAATATATGTTGGTAGGATTGACATTTCACTGCTCCAAGTTGCTTTTGTTTTTGGTTACGGAACCAAAACAATTATTAGAAATTTTTTAAGTGCTTGTTCTGTGGAAATGTTTGTAAGATGAAGGCTTATTTCCATAAGCAATGAACACAGAGTAAGAAGAAATGTGGCAGGATGGATGAAGTTCACATTCATAACTATAGCAATGTTCGATAAACATCAAGAGAGATTGGGTGCACCTCTCATTAGAATAAGGACTTTTGACACTGATGTTCCAAATGATATGGTGGAGTACAGTAAGAGACTGATGGGTTGATAAGGAGGAGGGGTAGACTGTCTGAAATGAAAGTGGAACAGCTTCAGCTGCCCATGCTGTGGTAGACATATATGCCTGGCATTGCTGCAGAACGGGAGCAGCTATGATCTAGCATGATTAGCAAAAGAGAAGAATTGTAGAATTTTGTTTGAAACATAGAAAAGCCACTTTGAAGATGTTCTATTGATTTGAGGCATCATCCGCCAAAGCATTAGAAAAGCTTAATCAGATGTTCCCTCCTCAACAGCTGAGTTGGTGAAAATAGTGAAATTCTTTTTAACCATTTTTCCTTTTCCATTTCCTTTTCCTTTTTTTTTTTTGGGTGACACCATGACAATGTTGGGCTGCTTCAGTGTTAAATATATTGTTGAATGACCTAATAGTCTTTCACTATGTCTTGTAAAAACAATTAATTTGAATGCTTATGTTATAATCTAAAAACTTATGTTATTAATATGTCCAATGGTGCACTGATACAATTTACAGCTGTGAAGTCTGTGATTTGTGTTTTTTAAATGGATTGAATTTGTATTGCAGCTTTTGTGGCTTGTTTGTCTTTTATCAAACATTCAATAAAATTGGTATGTAACAATAATACTAATTGACGTTTTGAACTCTGTAATATTAACCTGGCAACTAATATAAGTCTTTGATTCAAAGGTCATTATCTAGTGCTGGTCCCGTAAGGGTTGGACTGGAGATAGACCTAACCTCTGGCTCTTTTTTTTTTTTTCACAAAGTGGCTGCTCACGGAACTCAAACCCGTGCTTTCACACTGGCTGTGATTTGTGTTGTGCAAATGGACTGAATTTCTGTTATGGTTTTTGTGTCTTGTTTGTCCATTACCAAACCTTCAATAAAATTGATGTGTAGCAATAATACTAATTGACCTTTTGAACTCTGTAATAACAACTTGGCAACTAATATAACCTAACACAAGTATTTGGATATACTGTTTCCAGAAAGGATTGAGCAGTGGGATCATATTTTTTCACATTAGATATTCCATTACCAATATGATGATCTTGACTCTTAATAGTTTAACAGTTCATACTCTATAAGCAATTGAACAATAAATCAAGTGTTCAAATCATTGATGAATGACAGATCACTGTATTGATTTCAGCTTTAGAATTTTGCCAGGTTGTTCGATCCCATTATTTCTTTTTAAGTTTATCATTTTTTTCTCCCTCCCACAATTGCAACGAAATGACAACTTGCTGGAGCCCTATCAAAACTTGCTGTGTGTCTAACTGATATCTTTTTTATTATTAAGTATTATTATTATTATTATTTGACCTAGATGTGTTTCAACCAAGATTTTTATTTTTAATTGTGAGCAAAACTATTGTATTCCTCATCTGAATACATTCAACTAGTTGATTGGCCCATTAAGCAGCTCTTTGCTTCATTTTATTTTTTATTCTTTATACTTAGATCTGAACATGCTCAATTAATTTTGAGTTGAATATTTGAACAAGAATTTTCTGCATCAGTTTATTATTATTTATGGCGTGCTTTTTTTTTTCTTTTTTTTTGAAGTTAAATGTCTTGGTTTAAAACATATCCTAGGTTCTGGGATATGTGATTGTTGTGATTACCTAACCAACGGGATATAGAAAGCCAACTTAGGGGGTAAGGTTTGGATCATGTTCATCCGAGGAAATTAGGGAGATATTGCAAAAACATTTAAAAAAAATTTTGATGAAGCTATAGGAAACATTTAAATTAGCATCATTACAGTCTTAGGACTAACTACAAAAGCTTCTTTGCATAATAAGTATGTGCAAATCAGAAAATCTTGTCAATCTGAGGGATGTGTTATATTAGCCAAGGAGATGAGTGAACATGCATTTTCTAAGATGGGAATTGTTGCTATCATTGTGAGAAACACTACTTCAAGACTGCCATTTCCTGCCCATGCCATAAGAATATGGGAGCTCTGCCTTGGTCTTTTGATGTAAACTTTTGTTTTGATGCATTTTTTAGCATCTAGGCATTTTGCCTGACACATAACATCTTTACATGTGCTGGCTGCTCTGCAAACGTGTCTTAAAGCTACATAGGATTGTCTTGAAACCATGTAGAACTTGGCTTTTATGATTTCAGATCTATTGAAGACATCAATAATAATTGGAGTGTGGATTACTGGTCAATCTAAAAAAATCTTAATCTGTGAGTTATATTTTGTATTTAAAAGATCATTTAATAAATTGGAGCAATTAATTATCTTTTGTTTTTGGAGGGCGCAAGTAAAGATTATTTAGTTGATTTTCATGACTGCTAAAATTTCCATATAGAGCCATATGCCAAATTGACCTATGATTTGAAAGCTGCAGAAAAATGCCATTTTTTTGTGAACTTAATTATTGTCATTGAAACTGCAGATTTGTTTTCACCAATAAAATAATAATAATTAAACTAGAGATTTGTCTTTTTGCCATTCCATGATGTGAAGTCACATTACATGACTGCTCTTTTTTCTGTTGTTCATCTGAGAATAAAATGCACATTACTGCTCTGGTTAGCAAGGCGAGCAACAGATTTTTTGTTCTTTCTTAACAATTCCTCAAGATTTTGGTCTGACCATTGGCACTTCTTGATTGAATGTACTTTCTGACAGCAATATGACTGCATTCTGCATCACTTACAAAGTGAATGCCATAACTGTGGTAGTGGAGCATATGATTACGTACATTTTGCTGATGATTTGTTTTTCTTTTTTTCTTTGTATTCACGTGGTGATTGCAGCCAGCTGTTTCTCCAGTCAAGATCTACAATGAGTCTTGCATGTCTTGTCTGTCATAGTGTTGAAAGTCCATCACAATCTTTCAGGAGTTACTCTCTTTCAAGTTCAGATAATGAAGGCCGGTGTTCTGCAATTATAAACTGCTTGAACAGGAAGACATCTCTTCCTTCTGAGATACCAAACACCACGATCACATCATCCAAGGTAACCCCTCATCCGATAATGGCCAACTGTCAAGGAATTACAGGGACCCCACGACTAGTGCGGAGCCGTGCTGTTAGGAGGGACCTTGTGAGAGACTGGAATTTTGATGAGGTTGTGATGGAGCGTTAATTCACAAACTTTGACAGTGTAGAAGAGTAGAGGACACTTTCCTTGGGAGACTGGTTAGATAGATAAAGAGCTTCGAAAATCAGTTTTTATTTGGTCTGCGTTCGAGCATTTGTGCATATTTCTTTCATATGTGTACCTGGTCCAAATTGATCTGTGAAATGCATGGATAATGACTGTAGTATCACTCTGGTGAAAGCTGTGTTGGCATTTATGACTGGAAAGACTTTTTTTCGTTCTTGCGTAGGTCTTGAATATTTTTATGTTTGATCAGAACCATGCCACATTTTTTTAGGCTATAGGGGCCAAATGAACCCAAAACAAAATGCAGATCAGTGTTATTATTGTTTATTTTTCCCCCAATTTATGTACACTGCAGGATTTTGGGTTTCCATGCATTTTTGGATGGCACCCAATATTGTGTCTCAATCTGTGCCATCAGCAAAATGACTCCAAAACAAGAATGGCATCATCTTGGCAAAAATGTGTTTTTCCACCAATGTGGCATATAGGGATGTTGTGATGTCGTACAGGACTGTGTTACTAAAAGGAAGTGATTCAGAAAGCACGTCTTCTGTGCAAATGATCTTCAACCATCATATTGGAATCGCTCGACTAGAGGGGATACATGCCAGTACATGGCCATTAGCCCCTACAACTTAACGCATGGCGTGTCTACAGTGCGACACATAGACAATAAAATTAATTTGGGCCTTTTATTGTGTGTATGTCGCACTGTGGATGCATGCAGTACGTTAAGGGTAATTTAATGGACATAGAGGATCCTCTCTCAATTGCAGTCAGAATTCTCAAGTTCTCAGCCAGTTGATTCCCAAATAGAAGTCCTGCAATCATCCATACTGATCTATTATTGAATGTTGGCCTGGGAGTAGGTACAAATGAATTTTGTGCAAACAGGTGCAAACGGCACCAGGGTGCTGATGCATCAGCACGGAAAAGTGATTTACACTTTTTGGGGCACGCTTATCACTTTTCGGTGCTGAAGTGTCCGGACCCTGATGCCGTTTGCATGAAATTCAGTTGCCCTAATTTTTTCCTTTGAATGTTGTGTTGGTTTAAGCCCTACCGCTTGGCTTCCATTTGATAACTTTCGCCTGTAGTGCCCTTTCTTTGGGCCACTTTTTAAAAGGACAGCGGATAGGAAAACTAGTTGGTTCAACTGAAACCCTGCCAAATTGCAGTGATCAAATGAGAACCGTCCTAACTAGTGGATTATTGACCCGATTGATAAGCATTTACTAGGCTGTTGTGGTTAAGTGGGTCAGAAGGCGAGGGATAAAAAGGAGGGATGAAGCATATATCATCAGATGGGCTTAGCCATGAAATCTTGGTGGAGAAAATCATAACCATCAAATAGATCACTTGTAATGTCCATGGAAAAAGAATTTTTCAACAAGGAATTTTCTTGTCAGCTGTGAAACAGAGGGATTTAATTTGGGAACCCTGACCATATTCATCATATTCTGTCTTCTTAGATGGAGAGATATGCAGTGCAGGCCTTTCAATCCGTATTCTTTTTCATTCACCATATGTAAAGATAGAACTTTGCTGCTTCTTTTTTCATCCCATGTTGATAACAGTTTCATACAAAAGTTCTATTAATTAGTATGGCCTTTTTTTTAGGTAGACCTATAGCTTGACTCCCCCTCCCCCACCTCCCAGGGAGAAAACAAGCAAACAAATTAAGCCATATGAGGTGAAACAGGGAAAAAGAATCCCAAGCGCGAAGGGAAAGGTGCCGGAGAAAATGTTTGATTGTCGATCGAACAATCATTGGATGCCGGCTTACCATTTTCCTGTGTCCTACTGGGAGAGGCATAAGGAGACCTGTTCATGATCCTGCACAGCACAATCCATATGTAAAGCAAATAACTTCAGCCTTCCCAAGGGTTGATTTGGTGCCAACCAAATGAGTTTCGCATATGTAGGAACCCACCTGGTTAGCTAGCTAGCATTACACATTTTCAAGTTGGAAGTCTATTGTGGAGGCTTAATTTACCTGTCCCGACGTTTCTTAAGGAACTGCTGAAGAGAATGCTTTCTCGCAATCGGGAGTTCTGCTAGAGTGAGACAGCATTTAGTACAGACTATTGTAAAACCTCATAAAAAGAATTCTATCTTTAAAAAAAAACACCCTTTGTTTAAATTTTATACTGTCTCTGTATGCAAAACAACCTATTTAACAATGTTTTACAAGGATGGTAACAGGCAGCATGGTTAATCTTGAAGTGTAGACGGAAGTCAGAAAACCTCTCTTTGCAAATGGATTTGAATGAACCACTCTAGATTCAAAGCTAAAAAGGTGATAAAATATCATTAAATTGGCACTAAAGGTGATAATATGCTATCAAGTATTAAATTGTAGTAGGGGTATGATATGGGTATCTACATTAGTTGTAAGTAGTCAGTCATTGTTAGTGTCATCTAAGACTTGTTTTGGAACTAAGAAACTGAAGAACTATTATGAAGAAGAAACACCACCTGCTTGTAAGTTGGAAATGGATGGTAAGTTGGAATGAGAATTAGGTGTTGTTGACGATTTTGTGGCAGCAGGATTCGGCAACGAGCTTTCACCAGCAAGAAGCATAATGGCTTGGGCCTACCATGGTAATCCATATCAGTTCAATGTGATTTCATATAATATGCATTATAATTGCATATGTGCCATTTAGGCAATGTTTGGGCAAGTGCGAGACTAAGTAACGTGAACCAGAGGGGGAATTAAAATGGTCATTTTAGGAGTTTGGATCTTCTGGTGAAGCTTCTCCAAAGAAACCTCTCCATGGACAGTGATATTTTGTTCTATCTTACTGACATTATTGATTTGTGGAATACACATATCCTCCAAATGGATCTCTTTATCACTTTTAGATTAGACAAGTTTCCTATCTAAACTTACTTTTTCCAACCATCCACCATAAAATCTTGTACATGACATGAAGATGCCAAAGATGATTGGAAGAGTCTTGAGGGCTGAACAGATAAATTGGGATTTGTAAAGCACATTAGTTACCCAAGATACAGTTGCATACCTTATCGACAGGAACATCGTCGTAAACATTAACAGCCCCGGAGTAGAAAATGGTGAGTTGTGCCTTTGAAGAATGAATGTTGTTCAATGATGCAGGTGACATTGCACCAGTCCTATATGGATAATAACAGAGAACATAGAGACCCTATTGAAAACCATTTTAGATTATAAAGTATCGATAAATAGCTAAAACTAATGACAGATTCATAAGATAAGTTACCTGAATCCTGGCAGTAACTCTTGCTCCAAACGCGTAGGGGGTCGAGAAGTACTACCAATGTTAGGTAGTATTAAAGGCTGAGGAGGAGACCGCTTCATCGTTTCTGATCCTTGCACATTTGGTTTGCCCATGTGACATTGCGCTTTCGTAAGGAGATATTTTCGAAACAAGTCGATGTTCTGAGTCATGTTCTTTGTTGATCTCTGGTTGAGGGTGTTTATAGTTTCCGTAGCCAAAAATGAAACTATTGGCTTATTCATAATACTCTTACTATCGATCTGCACATCTGAGTAAAATGTTTCTATCTTCTTAATATCTTTAGGAGCAATAGTATCCTCAGACATGTTATGGTTGCTTACAATAGCTAGAGCCCTTTATACCTGTGGTATTGTTAAGAAGCAAGAAACACTCTTGTCAATAGAGGATCATAGGTTCAAACCATATTTGGCTAATTGATTACATTCTCATCACAACGACTACCAATTTGCATTTACAAAGGTGCATGCGCGCGTGCATCCATTAATTTGTACTATAGGCTTTTGAGTAATTCATCCAAATGTACATTAAATAGCCTTAATGCATTCTTGTCTAGAAAAACTTGTATTGCAGGTATAGCTATTATCATTTGCTAATACTTGTTATTGGTTTCTTATGATGGGATGGCGGTTTGTTAATTACTATAGTTAGAACTATTCCAACCTTTAAACTTATCGTAGTTTACTAGTGCTTCTCTAGGAGAGATGGACGCGGTATCATCTCTCCAGGAGAGAAATGTGGGTTTAAGACTCACTAGCAACATTCCACAGGTAGTTGTATCGAAATGTGGGTATAAAACTCACTAGCAACATTCCACAGTTAATTGTGTTGATGTATGCTGCTCCCGCAGAGCCCTATAATGTGGCAGCGGACCCAAGTTGCCCTACCAAAAAAATTATTTTAGTTTAAGCAGCACCAATCGATTAAAGAAGTCCTTCAATCGTTAAACAAGGTAAGTTCCAACTTTTGGATGCACATTACAATCATATGAAAAAGGTAAAACACTCCCCCAAATGTCACTACTTTGAGAAAGCTGAGCATAAAAGCAAGCTGCTAACACGAGCATTTTCCAAATGAGCTGAAGAAGTGTAAACACCCAATAATTAGAGCTATTAAAATGATTTAGCCCAAACTGGATCCGAATATGACCAATTTTGAACCCTAATACCCTATTTTTAATTTAATTTCTAGAGAAACCCTTAGTTCATGATTCCGTTACTTAAAATCAGAGACCTACATCTTTAACTAGTGTCATATGTGATCCTAGTCTTCTACATCATTTAAAAGATGAACTGCTTAATCGGTGGTGCAGGAAAGAAATATCATAATTAAGTTTTTAGAAAAGTTTTCATGAATCAAAGATGATGAATTTTCTGTTAAATTTACATATATTAGAAAAGGTGAATTTTTTACCAAAAAAAAAAAAGGTGAATTGATATATTGTGCATGTAAGGGTGCAAATGGGCTATTCAAGCCTAGGGATGTCAACAAGCCAAGCTTTTCCCAGCTCGGTTCAGGCTTGTCACATGAAGGCTAAACTCATGCTCATAATGGGCCTGAGTTGCCAAGCTCAGGCTCGGCTCACCAGAAAAGGAAAAAAAAAAAAAAAAAGGCCCAACATCAAAACTGCCAATTAAAACCTAATTTATATTATTTTAACATAAATATTGTTGCAATGTATATTATTATTATAAAATTACTAACCAAACCAAGCTCTTAACAAACCGAGCTTTTAGCGAATTGAGCTTAGTGAAGCTCGGCTCAGGCTCACTTAGGAAACAAACTTAAATCAAAGCTCAGGCTTGGCTCACCGAGCTTAAAACAAGTCTTGGGCTCGGCTCTTAACAAGCCGAGCCATTGACTGCCCTATTCTACCCAATGGGTGCCTGAGCTTAGTTCACTATCTGGGCTTGGGTTGGCATATAAAAGACCATCAGCTCGGGCCTAAGATTGAAGACTCATACAAAAAAGAAATGAGCTTGGGTTTATTTTTTCCAATGGCCCAACCCAGTTAGTCCTAGTTCACAATTGGTCCTTATTACTCTCACACCTTATGAGCCAAACCTGGCTAAGGCCTATCCCTCTAGATCCTAAACCAGGCTCGAGTTTTTGTCATCCCATTGAAACCACAGCCCATTTCTGCCCTTAAAAATGGGTGGCACTCGTAAGGATGTATATGGTCAATGTTTGGACTGGGTTGGGATCAGCCCCGACTGGGCCCATTTAGTTAATGAACCTTAAAATTAGGCCTAGGCCTGGTCCAGTGGCTAAAAACTTGAATCAACACTATAGAATTGTTACAAGCCAAGCCCAGCACATATTCCACCACCTTCAATTTTTGGGTAAAGTCTAAAAGCCCTAAGCCCCACTCAAACGACTAAGTACAAGCAAAATTCAGACTGTAACTTTAAGTTCATCGAAATTATATTCTACACTCATAATTCATATCTTCATCCTTTTTCACTGGGCCAACATTTTATTGTGTAATATATGGACTTCAGTTCAGGGCAAAAGACATTTACCAAGAAAAAAAAAGAAAAGAAAAGGTTCAGGTCAAAAGACCTTATATAAAAGGTTTATGCGCTGGGCTGGGGCTTACTCTTATATCTATTAGGATTTGGGAACAATTTTTCTGTGAGCAATGTGTGACATGCACCATAGATTCACCTGTTGTGTTTTTTGAATATGGTGCCTCTTTTTGGACACCCATTTTTTTAATTGAACACTTTTTTGACCTCTTGTAACTTTATACACACCATGTGTCAGCCAGTTGTGTGGTCACACATTGGTCACAGAAGATTTGGTCCCGATTTATAGTATAAGGTCGTTGGGCCATGCTCATAAATGACCTAATAAGTCAGTTGGCTCATTGATGTGATGGCCCTGACATCAATCCCAAGTCAGGCCCAGGAGCTCATAACTGCAGCCCAATCCCCTCTTAAGGCATGGCCAGGCCGGAAGCCCAACAGATTAGCCAAACCCATATGCACCCCTGCACTTGTTGCACTCCTGATCAACAGCAAATAAAGCAGACAAATCAAAGGAGGGGAAAAAGAATGAAATTCAGCAAAGAGGCAGGTCTATCTATGATTCTTCTTAACAGAAAAGGCAATGTGCTCTTACTTTTCATCTTTCTATGATTCTTCTCCTATTTTATCTTAATGAGTGTCTTGAAATGATGTGATGGGTAATGAGATTCTATTTCTAATTAAGATCTATTCATCATTTTTTTTTTCTGGTCCAAATTCTCCATAAACAACACATGGTTTATCTATATACGGTGGATCTCGAGATCCTCTTTAGTGGACGCCTGTAGCTATGACCACGGGTTGACAAGTGACACTTCAGGGGTAAAAGCATCAAAACACGACATGATTTGACAGCTTGCTTTGATGCTTTTACCCTTGGAAGTGTCACTTGTCAAGCCATGGTGATAGCTACGGGCAGAATCCCGACTCCACCAATTCCAACTTCCCCATACCATGGGTCTAGTAGTTTTTGAAGTTTAAAACCCTATCTAACCAATTCAAAAAGTGTATGATCGATCAGTTAGATTCTAATATCATGAACAGAGAAACTGTAAGTTGCCAGCTTAAATTTAAGGCAGCTTGCGAGAGAGATGAGGAAACTTACTTGAAAGTTGGTACAAGAAGCAGCCTGAGCTTCAACCCTCCGTCCCCGTAGGAAACTCCAGACATAAGAGTTCAGGGCAAAGGCTGAGATGTTGAAGCATATATAATACCACACACAAGAGAGAGAGAGAGAGAGAGAGAGAGAGAGAGAGAGAGAGAGAGAGAGAGAGAGAGAGAGAGAGAGATAAGAAAAGAACGCCCAAGACACAAAGACACAG
>JAOXJP010129815.1:0-13630 GCA_025762735.1 Platanus orientalis | reverse complement strand
CCCCAAAAAGTATAAATCATTTTTCTGTGCTGATGTGTCAGCCCCCATGTCCATGTGCATGCCTTGAGCACATCTTTTATGTGCACAAAATCTGGCCTCATCTCATTCGTCCTTCCAACTCCTTTTTGTGGAAGTTATCATTTATTATTATTTTTATTTTTATAAAGATTCTCTTTTGTGGAACTTTACAACATGGAAACTACTTCGCTCATACGGCACATGGAATGGTTCTGGAGTTATCCTGTCGAAATTTGTCAACAAGATAGCATTGATATTGACAAGGAATACTTCTTTACCACCCCATAGGTTACCACTTGCACGGAGCAAAATCGACAATATTCCTATTCCTGAATTTATGACAAATTTCGTATAAAAAATTATGACAAACTTATGACGCATTGGTTACAGAACACTCAGATCCTCTCGCAAGTAAAAATGTAGTGTGGCATGTACTCCAAACAAGTGAAAGTACTCACTAAAGTATGATTTTTCGGAGTTCATGTCCCACCTAAATATAACCCTAACCCTAAAGAGTGTTCAAATGAGCATTTGCTCCCTATTTAAAGGATGCACAAATTCATAAACTTGTTTCTTCTTGTGAGGCAATTAGGGTTAATGTTAAAAATAAAATAAACTTGAAAATAAGAAAAATACAAAAAAAAAAAAAAAAATTCAAGAAGTTAAGGAAATATATGTATAAAGTATTTACCACACAAACAGAAGATATCAATTAAAAAAAAAAAACTTAAGGCTGTGTTTGACAGCCACCTGTAATGCAATCATTTCATTTGAGTTTTCTAGGCTTTTATAGCCACAATGGGATGGTTTTGCAATGAAACCATTCAGATTTGCACCGATTTGTACCTGATAACATTAATCTTTTCATTTTATAGAAAAACCAGAGATGAAATGATTACATTTGGTAACTGCCAAACAGGCTATAAATGAAATCATCTACAGCTTGAAATCTCCACAAAAATTAGTATTTACCAAACAGACAGAAAATATCAATTAAAAAAAAAAAACTTAAATGAAATCATCTACAGCTTGAAAGCTCCACGTGGTCCTAACGGCTCTATCACATGTAGTAGATTTGATTTGTGGTTATAATTTGACCGACTGTAGAGAGATATAGTGTTGCAACAATTTCCTTTGGTTTTTGCGAGATTTGTGTTTTTTTTTTTTGTTTTTTTCCGTAATCACGCAAGCAATGACGTCTGCTGAGATTTTTTCAGAAGGGCACAAATTCGAAATAAATATTCTGTCCATGATTTGGTGTCTAAGATGGTGTCCAGGACACCAAAGGACGTCATATGGAATAAAGTGGGTGGGAGTTAGATGAAATTTCAAATTCCCGCCCATTTTATTCCATATGACAGACATTCACTGTGTCCTGGACACCAAATCCTGGACAGAATATTTTCTCCCTTTCCACTTCCATACCCCACATTCGACGCCAATAAATATCCTCACCCACTACTGCCACTGTAGTTAATCTTCCTGCTCTGTTCTTTGTCCTTCAAGCTTTGACGTTTCTAGATCTGTGACAATGGCGGACGAGGTTGTCCTCTTGGATTTCTGGCCTAGCCCTTTTGGGATGAGGGTAAGGATCGCCTTGGAAGAGAAGGGGATCAAGTTCGAGTACAAGGAAGAAAACCTCCAAGACAAGAGCCCTCTGCTTCTGCAGATGAACCCTGTTCATAAGAAGATCCCTGTATTGATTCATAATGGGAAACCCGTTTGCGAGTCCCTCATCATGGTTCAATATATTGATGAGTTCTGGAATGATAAATCTCCTCTTTTCTCCTCTGATCCTTACCAGCGTTCTCAAGCCAGGTTTTGGGCTGATTACGTCGACAAGAAGGTGCCTTCTCTGCTGCTTCATCTCTGTTTCTTCTTTCGAATCCCGCATCATGGATTTTGAATTTATGTTTGATGCTTTTTTCTTTCCCGACATGTTTGATGGCTTTCTGAGGAGATTTCTTTAATCACAGCTTCTCTTTCATCTGTTAAATAGAGTCTACTAATTCTAATTTTTTAGATTCATGTAGAGGCTTGAACAATACTTTCATGTTATCAGACGGGTAGTTCACTTCTTCTTTTTGCCATCTTATTTGCGTTTTTTCTTCTGAGACTCTGATCAATGTATGCCTTGTTTGATTTTCTTTAGTGGTTTATCAGAAATTGGGTTTGCTTTTATATGAATTTTCAATTAGTGGATAAAAGCGATCTAATTAGTTGAAATTGGGTTGGAGAATGCAGGTATACGAATTAGGGAAGAAGGTGTGGTCGACCAAGGGAGAAGAGCAAGAGACAGCTAAGAAGGAGTTCATAGACTGCCTGAAACTGTTAGAAGAAGAGCTTGGTGACAAACCTTACTTTGGAGGTGACAGCATGGGGTACGTTGACGTGAGCCTTATCCCTTACTACAGCTGGTTTTACGCTTACGAGACCTGTGGTAACTTCAGCATAGAACCAGAATGCCCGAAACTGGTGGCATGGGCTAAGAGGTGCATGGAGAAGGAAAGTGTGTCTAAGTCCCTTCCTGACCAACACAAGGTCTATGGATTTGTTTTGGAACTGAAGAAGAGGTACGGTATAGAGTAGAGGAGAGGGAAAATGGGCAATGGGGAAACAAGAATCTAAATTTGAAAGTCATATACTAATACTAGAGGTTTGGAGAGCTTGATAATATGTGGTTTCTCTTGTGCTTGTCTTTCCATGTCGTCTTGTTTTCTTGTTTCCGTGTGTGAAGAAGAATGTCTTGAAGGTAGGGAGTGATTGTCTTTATGGCAATAGAAGTTGCTATTTTTGGCGTCCTCTACATTTTCTAACTTGAAGATTGTGTTTCTTAAAGCTTAATCTGAATGAATTTTAATAAATGGGTTTGAAAGATATAAGCACGCTTTTAGCTTGCAGTGTTGTTCTTTATACATCTACCATTTCTTGTTAATCTTTATTCTTGTTTGCTTAAACTTCACTGCCTCATTGCACTTACCCTGTGTTTACACTTTCTTCACTGTCTCATGACTCTCATTCTTACCTATTTTCACTGTTCTCTCTGAATCCCTAAAAGGCCCCTCTTGGGAGGGATGTAAGTAGTGAACTGGGCTTGCAGAGCGAAGCCCAACCCTGTTTGTTCAATTGAGGTTGTTTAGCCAAGAGCTGGGTTCTAAGGGCCTTAATGTAATATACAAAAAATATAGGGTCTGTTTAGGGCTGTCAACTATCCTCCTAATCACCCTCCGGATTCCCTATTAACAAATATTCGTTGAACGAATCAAATACTATACATCGGGTCCGGGTGTTCAAATAAAAAACACACCTTTTTATTTTACATTAATGTTATGGATAAGATGAATTACATTAAAAAAATTATAATAAAAAAAAAAGAACTGGATACATAGAATAATATATCTCTGACTGTCGTCACCTAGTAGAACAGCACTCACAACTTTTCATTTCTCATAGCTACCTATTTAATAGCGGCCTAAGGAACACCTCTCCACTAAACTAACTGGAATGAAACTCCCCTCCCTCAACATATTTCTTCCATAATTGTTATGGACATTTGTAATGAGGTCATTATTTGATGAATGAATTTAGTAAAGCTCTTTGCAAAAAAAAAAGAGTGAACCTTAAAACCCTCCCCAGTAGCCAGCTCTTCTTCTCCAGTTGGATTCCATCTATCATCTTCCATCTTTATAGTTACTAGGCCTTAATATCTTATAATCTTTATCATAATTGCCATTATCTTCACCTTCATTCTTGAATCAGTGACTGAGACTCTACTCTTCTTATTGCTATTACTAATAGTCACATATGTCTCCACTACTCTATCTCACTATCTCACTAAAAAGTTAAGCATCCCTCAAAAGTGTAAATCGGTTGTACCAAATCCCAGCTGCAAAATATGTCACCACTCAAAACCTCTTAATTTTATGTCAAAAATTTAATTAGATATATCTTATTCAAATCACTCAAAACCTTAATTTTATGTCAGAAAATGTAATTGGATATATTTGGATTCATATCCAATATTGGTTTAAGTAAACAAATATGTTAGGGTAAGTATAGTAGGTTTAAAGTATAATAGGTCGGTTAGGCGTGACAAATCAATACAGACGACCGACTCAATTTAAGGATGCAGAAGCCTCCACTCAACTGGAGGAAGCAAAGTCACCCAATGTAAACACTCTTGCACGTTGGTCTGCTAACATGCTATTAGAACATATTCAAGTATAAAGGGATCAGGTCATCAAGAATGACCCGACCCCCATGAGGAGGCTACTCGAGCCTAATCGGTCTGGATCTGTAATGCCTTGCACACGCATCACGTAATAAAAATGCGGTAATTTAATTTCATGTATTAATTTGACCTAACTAAAAGACCATAGGGAACCTTAGAGACCATGTATGAATGCTCAAGTAGGAAACCAAGGGTTAGAGAACTTCTTCAAAGATCAGAAGAACAACATCAAACATTTCAGGGCACCTTGAGCACTCGCCCGTGAGTGGTCGTGGTGATTTCCAGATAGTTGTAAATATGGATTCTACTTAGGGTGAGCACTCACACCTTCATGTGAGCAGTTGCGGTATAGTACTTCAAGTGCTCGCGAGTCGGGGCGAGCGGTCACGGTTCCCAGAAATTGAAAAAATAAAATGGGAATTTCTCTCGATTTCATATGGAATATTTCTAGAATAGGGTATTTTCGTACTCTAACTATATATAGCCCATCTTACATCAAACTAGATTAGAAAATACCTAAGACAAAAAAGAGAATAGAAGAGAGAGAATTGGGAAGAAAACAAGGAAATGATCTTATGTAAGCAAAGTAAGTTCCATTCTACTTAGGTATAGGCTTGTTGGTTAGAGTTTTGAGAATTGGACCTCAAATTCATGTTCTAGAATGTTTTTTCATTGGATCTATATAAAATTTGTAGAGATTGAGAATTGAAGCTTATTGAAACTTTAATAAATCGAAAGAAGCGGATTATAAGTACTCTTGCAAACTAATGTCATTTATCTTCTTTATTTATATAGATGTTTGTGAATTGATGATGAATGCTACTGTTAGAATGCTTTTTGATTTGGGAACCATGAGAGCTTTGTTATAAATTGGTGATCGTTCAATTATAAAAGATTTCTATGCTAGTTGGACACTATTTCCTTCATCTATAATCAAGTCTCTTGATAAATTTATTGTTTTATATGAAAATTCTCTTGTAGGTTGATTTAAATGGACTCTAAATATGTTTGATCTTGTGATTTCCTTTATTGATGAATCCATAAAGTCCTTTGTATTGAATTCCTCTCATAATTGTTGGATTAGTATGAATCTAAGCTTGAAATGATAAGAATCCTCATGAGATTATCTATTATGAATTATAAACAATTGATCTATGGGAATCCTATTGCAAGACTACAAGAAAATGTAAAATTTATTGAAATAAATATGGAATTAAATATAAGAAAGTGAGTACATTCGAATCCAAGTATGAATATATCTTTGATTTCACAAATGAACTATGAAAGATGAACCAATGATTGAAAATCTCGATTTGTTGAATTAATCGAAGATTTTATATAAAGAAAAATCATATGAACTAAGGATTATGAAATCCATTGACTTATTGATTATAAGCAAGCAAAAGACATGAATATGAAATCTCTAAATCTAAATTTGAAAATGATACAATGGAATCCTATTAAATATTGATCTTTCTTCTTATGCCATTTTTTTTTTTTTTTTTTTGATAAATATCTTTCTTCTTATGCCATGAGAGTCTCTTATTGAATTATTATTATTCTTTGACATGTCTTATTTGGATATTGTTCATTGACATCATTGAACTATTGAACCTTTTTTAGGCCTTATTGACTATTGAACCATTTGGACAATGTTTTGAGACCTCCCCTTGGGTTGCAACAATGGAATATGATTTTTGAGACCTTCCATTGGGTCGCAACAATGGTAATATATATGGGAGCTGTCCTTAAGTCACAATGAGGGAATGATATGGGACCTTCCATTAGGTCGCAACAATGGACATGCATTTGAGACCTACCATTGGGTTGCAATAATGGTAAATTATAGAGGACCACTCCAGTAATTATATGAGACCTTCCATTAGGTCACAATAATGGATATGATAAATGTATATGTTGTAAATTCCATGAGTAGAAAAATACATAGGTTGATAGACTAGGCTATGACTTTTTCAAGCTAGAGTTTAGGAGGTTCTTGTGTCCACAATATGTGAAGATCACTCTTGAAGACCAAGAAGACTCCAAAGAAACAAGCAAGAATCATGCGAGAACTAAAGTATCATATTCGCATCTTTCACGTTCTTCTGCATCTGCAAAGGTAAGTGAGAGTAAGTGACACCTAAAGAGACCCTCAAGGCCCCCAGCACCCCCTTCCCAAGGGTTTGAGATGGCGTTAGAGCCATTATGTTCAAACCTGGGAAAGTAGAGCACTCCAAGAAATTTGGAGCACTTCAAATGTGGTGGAGTACTCCAAATCAAACTGACAGAAAACTCTATCCAGTTTGGAGCACTCCAAACCCAAAATAAAGTGCTCCACTTTTTCTCTGGTCCTGCTGCCTAAGAAAAATTGCTCCTAGTGGAGCGCTCCACTAGCACTCCAAACTGGGCGGAACATTTCAAAATTGAAATTTACGTTCCAGATTTGTTGCTCATTTTGGATGATTCTCATCTAAGGGTTGTAGTGAGCCACAGCCTCTATAAAAGAGAAGGTTTGTTCTTCTAAACCTATGGGTTTAAGGGCATTGACAAAATGGATTTTGGGCAAGGAAGAGAGCTTTACAAGCTCCACCCTTGATGCACTTTTACCAAGCTTATTATGAAGAAGAAGAAGAAGAGAGACGTTTCTCTCTCTTAAGGTCACAAAAGAGTTCTCCTTTGCAAGAGAAGAGAGGAGGAGGGTTGAGGACAATACATCTTCACTTCCTCGCATTCAAACTCCCAACCTTAGGGTTGAGGTAAAGCTTTTGCTTCACACTTTAGAGTTTGATTACATAATAATTTATTTTGTGGTTATATTGGATATTTAGACCACTACTACTTATGAATCCTTAGAGATTCCATCTTTATGAGATATTTCTCCATTTAAGCTTCACTTGTATTTGCCTACATAAAGGCTTACGGTTGTGTGACTACTTATTTACTTGTCTTCTCTAAAGGCACTCACACATTCCCTTTTGCGGAAGTAAAGACTAACATATTGACATATTTGGCTATTGAGAATAACTCTTTACATCGTGACTTAGTTTTCCTTAGTGACCATAGTTGATATTTGACTATTAAGGACCACACTATATATTGGGACATCGATCCCATTGATTTGACCAAGAATATCATATTCGGTTATTGAGAACCATATTTCCTTCACTTGTAAGTCTTTGGCTCGGAGACAACCAAAGTCATGCTTTCCGGATACACCAAGCATGTTGTGTAAGACCTTGGCTCAGAGACAACCAAGGTCGTGCTTGCCAAAGACACCAAGCACGTTGTGTAAGACCTTGGCCCTAAGATAACCATGGTCATGCTTGTCAGAGACACCAAGCACGTTAAATTAGGTTTAATCATCCATTTGTAATCATTGTGATTGATTAATAAATTGAGTGGTTGAAAGTAGACGTAGGCCCTAGTTTGGCCAAACCTATATAAATTATTGTGTTGTGGTGTGTGATCTTTTATGTGATTGTCACTTATATTTTCATACTTGCAATCATTAGCACTTGAGCACCACACACATTAATTAAGTAGAACTAAAATTGAACAACATTAATCAACTTAATTAAAATCAAAAAAGGGATAAAAGAATTAAAATTTTAATTATATCATATTCACCCCCCTCTAGGATTGTGCTCTTAGAATTTTAGATATGATACGATTTATGGGACTTATCATTGGTTCGGAACAATGGTAAAGCTATTTGGGACTTTCCATTAGATCGCAACAATGAAGATTGTTATTTAATCACAATTTTGAACACTATAAACTCTTTGATCAATTTTGAGACCTCCCATTGGGTTGCAACAATGGTATTAAACTCAAAGTTTTGAACCTATGAGTCCTTTAGACATTATTCGAACCCCATTGAATGTATCAAACCTTTGAACACTATTTTGGGACCTCCCATTAGGTCGCAACAATGGAAATTGAAGTTAACTATTGACTTCGACTCTTCAAACCACTTTGAATACAGTTTTGAAGCTATTGTACCATTGAATCCTAATTGAACATCTATTCAGGACCTCCCATTAGGTTGCAACAATGGTAAGAATGATTGAACTATTTGAAATCTATTACATGATGATATGAAGAAACATGAATTTAATGATTAAATCCACAATTATATGAACCAAATGGTAAAGCATTGCTTGAATCATTAAAACATGGAAACAAATCAAATAAAATGAAAAGTAGAATGAATATGAAAACTAAGTAATGAACTAGCCACTAAATGGAAATATAATGATGGTTGTTACTTCTATTGAAATGTTTATCTCTTAACGTCTATAGTGCATATTATTGTCACTATTATTGAATCATCCTTGTCAGGGACTATTATGTTATTGTTTCTTAAAGTTGATTTTGTATCACTTCATATGTTTATTGGGAATAAAGAATACTCTTGTGCAAGTTATATCTTGTTACGTTTAGATATGGTTTGCGTTTGTACTTGTTGAGTCCATTAAGTTCACCTCAATTGGTGGACGAGATGGTAGATTGATTGGGCTGATGACTGGTTTGCAATGGATCTGTTTGGAGAGAGATGATTTTTTATTACATTTCTTGTTGAGACTTTATTTGGGAAATGTAATAACACTTTTATTGTTGAATTTAAATCTAATATTCTCCCCCAGTTTTCTATGACAAGTGTTTTTGGTGTAAAGGAATCCAATGATATTCTTCCTATCTCCTCATTTAACAAACTTCTTGTTACTTGACTCATGGTAAGAACCCCGTCTAGAGCGAAGTTGTTAAGGGACACCACTAATGTCTTGCAACTCTCTAGCAATGAACTGAAAAGTAACAAGGCTAGCAACTTAATCATCTAACACCATTTTCATGGATGAAAGTTGATTCACAATATTTTGCATTTCATTTAAGTGTTCTACAATTGAACACTTTCCTCGTACTTCAAATTCACAAGCTTCCGAATTAAGAAAGCTCTATTACCCGCGGTCGTTCTCTCATACAACCTTTCTAATTTCTTCCATAGTGAATGTGCCAAGGTTTCCATGGAGACATGATGAAAAACACTATTCTCTAACTTCTTCCACTCGTCATTTTACAAACTTTTAAGTTTAGCTCCATCCCCTTCTACATGTGAATACAAGTCCTTACAATAAAGTAGGTATTTCATCTTTGTCTTCCAAATGAGACAATTGCTCTCATTTAGGCTAATCAACCAACTTATGCTTGCTTCCATGATTTGCACATGAAAAAATAGAGTCTGGTTCTAATACCACTTGTTGGGAATCCACATACCTTTCAATGTTCAAACCAAAGGCTCCAATAATTCCAAGATATATTTCACAAGCAAATAACAGTAAAGTAATAATAAACACAAAATCACAAGCACATGACACACTATAACACCGGGTTTTAACGTGAAAAACCCTTCGATGCGAAGGAAAAATCTTGGGACACTAATCTAGAAAATACTTCCATTATTATCAAAATATGTGAGATTATAAATCTTTTCTAATAAAAATTAAATGATTTCAGCATTAACTCAAACCTACTTGGATAATCAATTACATCATCTAAAAGATGGATACAACATGGTATTTAGAAACCTTACTCCTATAAGAGAGGAGATGATGTACAAGTCCAAACCTTCAAGAGAGATAAAAACTTTGATGCCCCCTTTTTCTCCTAAGAGAGAGAGAGAGATCGGTCCCAAAAAGAACTCTTCCTTTTTCTCTTTTTGGTGTTGTACGATTAAGGTGTTGTAGAAGTAGAAAACCCCCTTTTGTTTAAAGGCAAAAATCCACCATAAGAAGCCATGAATGAATCTCACAATTCTTTACTTCTCTTGAGCAATAAATGCTCTCACCTAACAAATCTTCAAACGGTCTAAAGACCCTTGGAATACCCCATTTGCATGCTCACTCTATTTAAAGAGTGGTTGGTGGGTCTCACTCATGGGAGGAACCAACAGGCTATAGGGACATAATCTCTTTGTCACCACTTTCACCACAATTTTGAGAAACTGTGATGGGGTGACCTAAAATTTAAATGGATATCGTGTGACAAGATTAGCAGAGGATTTGAGGGAAATAGGGAAAGAGGGAGAGGGAGAAGTATATATGTTGGGGAGAGATGATTAGGGTTTGGTGAGGAAGGAGAGAAGAGAGTGGAGAAATGTAGAGGAGAGGGAGAGAGTTCAAGCAGAAAAGAAAAGTTCAGTAAGTAATAGCAATCTTTTTAAATATATGTATATATATATATAGAGAGAGAGAGAATAGAAAGAAAATCAGAGAAAAGGGAGAAAGGAAAACTGTTAACAGATGAGAAGAAAAATAAGTACCCGAACTAAGGAGAGGCAGCATACCTCAATGAAGAAATCTCATTGGCGGTTTGGATGTAGTATCACTCTAGGTGAAGAAGATACATTTGTAATGAAAGGTAGAGATTTCTTGGTTTGAAGTTCAAGGTTTATTTGGAAAGGGAGCTTTAGTATTTGATTAAGAGACAACTCATGGAAGACAGAGACCGCAAGAAAAAAATCGTGTGAAACAAGACAATCTAGCTTTGAGGAAGACGAATAGTTAAATGAAGCAGAGTTTAAGAGAGATGTGGATACGTGTAATTCCCAGTTTTGGAGAGAAAGATGTGGACAAGTTTAGAATTATCTGGTCGTGGATATGTGTAAATTCCATAATTTAAAAAAAAATTAAAAGAAATATGGAGAAGGGTGTCAGTATGGCACACCTATTGCTTTGCTTTGGTATAATATATAAAACTAGCGGGTGAACCCATGCGAGCACAGGTGAATGAATTACTTTCAATGACCTTAAGAGAAACAATTAAAATTTAAAGAAAATATTGCTAACGAGTTTTCTTTGTGACTAAAATTTTTATGAATTAAGATCTTTCTTTAAAGAATGAAAGATACTCGTCCGGTTTGTTAGTGAGGTCACTTATAATGCTTTGTGTTCTACTTTGGGTTGTTAAGTAGCTATGTAAGATTTTCAACCATATTTGTTTCATTTCCAGAGTGTACTATGTTAATATAATAGAGAAAGCATTGCTAATGAAGAAAATATGTTTTTTAGGATCTTTCGAGGAAGATTGTCAAGGCTTCGTGTTAGGCCCTATTGCACCTCCTCCAAGTCCCCAAAACCCACACTAACCAAACTGTAAGTAGAGTGAGTGAACTACTACTACTATTCACAAATTGGTTAATGCTTCTACTAGTTAAGCCGGACAAGTAATGTTTACTTTCTTCTCATTAGAATTGTAAATTCATTTTTTTAGAGTTTGTATATGTAGCATCAAGCAAAGCATCAAATTGGCTGAGGAAGCAATTTATATTAACTATCTTATTGTTAGCAACCATTTTTTTTGTTTTTTTGTTAGTTTGGACAAAATTTGAGAAGTGAGCCATTTCACCTTCATATCTTGGGAATGGAATAGAGTTTTCTATAGCATTGGTGATCGGATTGGTTACAATTAAACGGGTAGTTGGTTCACATGGATACTTGGTGGAAACTTGATGGACCCCGAAGTTGACTAACGTGTTAAAAGCTTTGAAAGAAAAATAAATAAAATAAAAGGATGAAAAAGAAAAAAAATTGACAAATGTCTTATTTTGGTTTGAAAATAAAAAGTCATTCATTGGTTCCATTCCAATTTGTTGCTTTCCGGTTAGTCATAATAATTTATTTTTAGGCAAAAATTGAGACCCATAATGCTTACACAGAGAGCCTCATAAATATTCAAAGAAGAAGCAAAGAGAGATGAGAGCAAGATGAGGTTCAGAATTGTGTTCTCTTTTATTCTTTCATGATTGTTGCACTATTGAATCTCTAGCTTTTCTTCCTTTAGTATTGGATATAGAGTTTTTCAATTCATGAGGATGGTGGGAAAAAGGATTTAGCAAATGAAATGAGAATAAGGTGGGGGAAGTTTGTGATAATGAGAAGACAGGAAATTGGTAGTGGCACAACAAAATCCTAGGAAGCAATGGTCTATAAATCACAAGCAGCTGTGAGAAAGTACAGGGACCACTTTTTCACAACAATGTCAGTTGCCTGTGCCGACAATTAGGGTGTTGGTGCCGGTAATGACACCATTGATGTTTACCTGCTAAGCAAGTGCTCTCTAATGGAGACTTCTATATAGGACAATGGTCAGATAACCTACCCACGACTAAGGCAAGTACTTATGGACTAATGGGGTATGTACATCCTTGAATGGTTTTAAGGGAAGACCATTGGAAAAGTGAAATTTAGTTGACCTCCGGGGGCTACTGACGAAGGTGAATTCAAGAGAAGATACATGGACGACAAGGGTGACATTCTAAGAATCGATATCTAAAGATCCTAGAAGGGGTGAATAGGATTCAACCTTAATTTAAAATTATTTAATTATTAATTCAAATATTTTAATTTACTTAAGATTTAGTTTAATTATGAGGCAAAATTTATGCCTTGACTAAATTAATTAGTGAACTCTAGTTTGCATAAAATAAATAAACAACGTAATTGATGCAAATAGATACTTATACTACAACACATGGATTTTATAATGGTTTGGCACATTGGACCTACGTCCACTTTCAACCAATAATTCATTTTAATAGTTAGGCTAAACTATTACATACTAAATTATCAAAAACTTGAATTTACTTACTAGTTATCTATGTAAACTCCACATACATTGCAAGTGCAACCCCAGTGACTCCGCTTTGTCCAATAATTCTGCTGAACTCCACACTTGGCTCTAGCAAGTGCATAATGATTTTGTTAAATGTTTCTTTTGAAGAATGAGTGTAAGAACTCCTTCTTTGTCGAATTTTCTTTTCGTGGAATGGATTGACTATTGTGTTCACTCTGTAGCTTCAAGATTATGTAACTAATGATATAAGAAACTCGTACATAGCCTTCGTAAGGATGTAACTACATGAACAACATTCAAGGTTTATGACTAAACAGATATTACTCGTATGCTCACAAGCTTTATACTTTGGCTTGATTTCTCTCACAATTTTGGCTTAGAGTTCACTCATTCAAGTTATTCAATTACTAAGATTCTATCTTCTATTTATAGATTTGAAAAACTAGTTTAAAAGATCCACCAATGGACCTATTAAAATGGTAAAAAAAAATAGCTTTTATGAGAAATTTGAATTAGAGACATTTCCCTTTTTAGAAATAGCTCATCGAGCCACTCGTTTTAAGTACTTATAAACCCCAAACGGGCATCTGCATCAAAAGTTATGGCCATTTTAAACTAGTTTTTTTCCTTTTTAACATTTTTTTCTTTTACTTAATTTTTGCCAATTTGGTCTATCATTGATCCAAACCTTTTTATAGGCCTTCTCTAGAATTTGGATAAGTCCATTAGTCCATAGGTCCATACCCAAAC
>JAOXJP010129804.1:0-13630 GCA_025762735.1 Platanus orientalis | reverse complement strand
CTTAAATGTGGACCATCAAAGTCCTGTTGATGTTTTTGTGAGAGACTAGGGTTTGACCTAAAATGGTGCATTTGGACTATAATGAGGTGCTTGGACAAGTTCATTTGTGAGTGAAATATCTGAAGAGACTCCTCTGGGAATGCCTAACATCTTAGAGTCCAGATTTTCTCTTCCTAAACCAAGGATGCTTAGAGTCTTCATGCCTAAGTACTGCTTTGATGCTCTACATTCCATTAGATGCCCCGAGTCAAAATTTGGGTGTTGACAACTGGCTTCTTGAATTTTTTTTGTAAGGTATGAAACGACCCTTAGATTTGGCTTCCACCATATGTGCCTTCTCAGTTGGTTCTGACTTCTTATCTTTGTTTCTAACAAGTTCTTCTACTCGTACATGATGCATCAGGGTGTCAAGTTCCATGTCATCTCTTTCATGCATTAAGACAACGGTAGTTTAGAAATCAGCATATTGACATTGAAAACGGGATCTAAGTTCATCCTTGTAGCAGTTATTGCATCAGCAATTTTCTAGAACTCTTTGGCTTATTCTAGGATAGATTTATTATCCATCATATTTAACTCTCCATAATTTTGTACGTGGAATTTCTTACTACCCACAGCTTCACCTCTATAGACAGTAATCACAGCTTCCTAAAAGTCCTTCGCATTTTTAGTCTTCTTTGCAAATTGGTTGAAGAAACTGTCAGAAAGTGTCTCAAGAATGAAGTGACAACACTTGCAATTAGTGGCCTTCTAGTCTGTGCTAGCTTTCGAGGATACATCAATTTCTTGTTTTGTTGCTTCGTACCTATCAAGGATAATTGGTGGTTCATCAGTTAACATGTAGTAGGCATTGTGATGTCTTAGAGTATACTCCACCTTTTCTTCCCATCTTTCAAAATTCTCTCTATTAAATTGGGTTGATTCAAAATGGTAAATCTTGGGTTAGCCCATGGGAGTAGACATATCTTCAAATTGTTGATTTTTGGGATGGTCAGAAATTAAAGTAGGAGAGAACACAAATTTCATGATTCACAAGTTTTATGATCTTAAAGTTTCAATATTAACCAATTCATCCAAGCCTAGAAGGTGTCTTTATCACATTTCTTAAAGGTAGACAAGGCCTCCCAATAACGTGTAAGGGATCGTGGCCAAGCTAACTCCAAGATACAATCTAACTCGGGCAAAACCCTTATCTCTCTACAGATTTAAACTTTTCAGTAGAGACGAATGAAACCTTGTTGTTCAGGGATTAATTTTACAAAAAATATGGCAGCATAACGATTTTCTCAAATCCAATCACTTACAGATCAATGAGAGTTCCCACAAGGAGAAAATTGGATTTTATGAGATTATCACTCTTGTTAAATCAAACAATATCCTTTAAAGAGGAGTACAATTACAACAATAGTCTTGAATCAAGACCTCAAGGTATTATTTCTTGTCAGCACCCAAATTTTGACTCAGGTCATCTAATAGAATGAAGAGAAACAAAGCAACATTTAGGCATCAAGACTCTAAGAACCCTAGTTTAGGGAGATAAAATTGGACCCTAGGAGGTTAGGCATCTCTTGTGAAGTCTTTTCGAGATGTTTCGGTTGCAAAAAGAATTATCCATATCATACCATGTGCAATGAATCAACTCAAATACACTATTTCTAGTTAAACCCTGATTTCCCAATAAGCATCAGTAGGACTATGAGGGTCCATATTTAAGACCACCAAATACATTGCCTTTAATTTCTCCAGCCTTCTTAAGACTTCCCGTAGTGAAGCATCATAGGTAAAACAATTACCATTTTGCCCTTGGCCTTTAAAAGCCAAAATTTGTTATCTTCACACATTGTCTACAAATTCTTCAACCTCCATAAGTCTTCTCATGGAGAAGCATCATAGGCGAAGAGTTGTCATTCTTACCCCTTTTAGTAGCGTAAAGAAAAAAATTACCATTTTACCCTTTTACCTTTAGGATTTACCCCTAGACCCTCAAATGACCCCTAAAGCTTCTCCCATCACCTGATTTTTGTAAGGAAAAGTCTTTCACACTCTAATATCCATCACGTTCATGGAATTTATCTCAGAATAAATCTTTTCATAAACTAGCAATAGCCAATTTCTCAATCTTCGAAAACCCTTGGTCGAAAAACGACACTCAAAAAGCTCTCAAAAATTCATCTAGTGTTAGAATTCGGAAAGGTTAGTGGTCATATTTTAGTCTTGACCTTATCTTCAATCGATTATTTTACCAAACAAAAGCATCCAAAGTCTCGAACCCCTGTTAAATCTCAAATCTTCGCCAAAGGGTGTGAAGTCAGTTTTGGCTTCATTTCATCCATATGGGTCCAGAATGTTTTTCAAACCTCTAAATCTCGATAAGTCAGTGCCCATCTCTCCAGATTCGTGAGACCTTTGCAAAATCCCCTAATGGAGAAGAGCATTAGAAGAGTCAATCTGCTCGGTTTCTCCCAATTACTTCAAAATGAGCTACACATTTGGGTCAAATGTTGTGTACTCAATTGAACCTTGGGAATGTATCAGAACTCTAAAATTCAGTCTGTTAATGGTCACCCCCTAGTAATTTCAAGACATTCAAAAGCCCATCTCCCTCAACTGCCTCAGCAACTTCTACAATCCTACTCACTACATTTTGTCCAGGCCAGGATGATAATTTGTCTGTATTTGACACTCAGTAAGCCCCCGAAAACTCCCTTGACTCAAAATTCATTTAAGTCAGGCCCATTTTCTCAGTTTTCTCCTTGTCCTCAAAAAAATATTTCATGAGTTAGGATAATAGAGGATCCCTGCTAGCCCAATATTATCATTCTCCAATGAGCTATAGAGGAAGTATATTGTCGAACAACCCCTGTTTTAAAAAATCATCGGTAACTGCTTAGGAATCCATTGAACAAGCTGTCAGTTCCTATAGACTTCAGACTCTCTAAGCTTTGATAAGCCCTAAACTAGACTTATCATGGAAAACTACAGTTCTCATAGTAAACTTTTCAGTTAGGGTCTCTCTAGCTGCCCAAAAAGGGGTTTTTAGCCCAATTTCCTACCTGGATATCAAAATTCAGAGTGGTAAGAATCCATAGCTCACAAAAGCTTAGGGCCACCTTTCATTTGAAGATTTCAAAATTCAATTTGACCATTTTTCCCCACTAGCATTTATTGAAGAACATTTGAGGCCAATAAATCCCTGATTTCACCCCTACCCTTATTGTAATTTCGTTCTAAATGATCCACTATGACCAAAACATCTAGGACTTTTAAAATGAACACTAAGTTTGTAAGTTTCTGAGCATGGGAGCTCAAAAAGCAAAGAAGCCAGGAAGGGATTCAATTTTTCATGTAATTAATGGATTAAGGCATTAATGAGCTCATCTCATGATTTTAGCTTATTAATGCTCATTAATGCATTCACACTTAAATGTTTTAAGCTCCCCACCCTTAGATTAGGATCCCCATATGCACCCCATGTACTCCCCCCTTGGATCAACTACATGGATTTCAAATATCCATGGAGTTTTAGATCCATCTCACCATTTAGCATAACCAATCCCCTCCATTGATTTTCATTAACCAATCAAAATAGCTTAAGCTATTGACATGGCCCTTATCTTGTCTACCATTGGTCCATGTCACCTATCCTTGTTAACTAAACCAAATCAATCTGCCCCCTTGCTTGAACTAAACCAAATTAATCCCCCCTTTGATTCCTATCAACCAATCAAAATAGTTTAAGCTATTGAGATAGCCCTAAGCTTGTCTACCATTGGTCCATGTCACCAATCCTTGTGAACTAAACTAAATTAATCTCCCCCCTTGCTGAAACAAGCACAAATCAACCCCTTCCTTTGATTTGCATCAACCAATCAAAACAACTTAGGTTGTTGACATAGTCCTAAGCTTGTCTACCATTGGTCCATGTTACCAATCCTTGTGAACTAAACCAAATTGATCCACACCCTTGCTAAAATAAAACACAAATCAATCATCCCCTTTAATTCCCATCAACCAATCAAAACAATTCAGGTTGTTGACATAGTACTAAACTTGTTTCCCATTGGTCCATGTCACCTATCATTGTGAACTAAACTAAACCAACCTTAACCCTTGAACCCTTAAGCCCATGGACCAATCCCAACCATTGGCCCAGCCAATTTGGGGCTATAAAGACCCCCAAATTTGTGCACATTAGGCCTGGCTCTAAGAAAAGAGAGAGAGAGAGAGAGAGAGAGAGAAGAGGGAAGAAAAGGAGAAGAAGAAAAGA
This sequence comes from Platanus orientalis, assembly GCA_025762735.1. Taxonomy (NCBI): domain Eukaryota; kingdom Viridiplantae; phylum Streptophyta; class Magnoliopsida; order Proteales; family Platanaceae; genus Platanus; species Platanus orientalis. Next base: position 9,363 of record JAOXJP010129804.1, on the reverse strand, counting down.
AGCTCAAGCCCTAGCCCTAACCCTTGGCCAAGCAAGGTAAACCTCACTTCATGCCTAGGGTAGTTTCCTCACCTCATTTAGCATAACTTACATGTTGTTATGCTGCTCAATTTTATGCCATAAGACTGTCTCAATTCGGGTTACACAATGGAGACAAAACTGTTTCCATTGGTCTTTATTTTTTACCTCTACCTGGTTCCTATTATTCTGATTTTTTCACAGCTCGGAAAGAGTTCAAATTTTAATGGCAGGTTCCTAAGAGGGAGACCAACCTATGGTAAAAATTTGAAAATTTTCCAAGCATGTTTGGACCACGAGATGGTCCCCCAAACAGACCCTAAAAATATGTTCTTTTGTGACCTAATTTGGTGAATATTTTGTTGATTTTGTATAGAATTTGTAGACATGTTCTTAAGCTAATTTTTAGATATGTTATTATCTTGATATGTTTATGCATCTGGTAGAAAATTTGCAATTTTTCAATACCCTTAAGGAGCTGAAATTTTGATAAACCTAGTTGCTGGATTTCTTCCCAATAACTAACGCCTGAATTTTATCTAAAATTCAAGTGTTGACTAAATAGGCATTAGGATTTCGGACCCACCCCAGTGAACCCTGATTCTCCCCTAACCTGTATACATGCTCAAATGACTCTCTAGAGTCCACCCCTATGCTCAGGTACCTCTATGGGCCCTGATTTCTCTCCCCAATGCTTGAATTTTATTTTAGATGTTGAGAGAAAATTCAGGTGTTGGGGTAGATTTCAGGCGTCAAGCCTATGGATAAAAATCACTTTTTGTAAAATAAAACAATACTTATGGTAAACCTAAGGCATAGGCCATGGACCATAGGAGGGGCCCACCCCTATTTAGGAGTTTTTTCACCCCTAGAACCCACACAAAAAACCCAATACCTAAGGCAAATTGTTGTCATATAGCAACTAACAACTGAATTTCCCTAAATTAAAGTTCAAGCATTGAAAATTTAGGCATCAATTATAAATTTAGGCTTGTACAAGATGACCATTCTACCCTTTTTTTAGGGCAAATCTTTGTATAGTCTGACCCGAAGGAACTTCATTTACCCATTCATAAGGGTCCCATAACCTTGGGACCCACAAGAACCCATAAATAAATTAGGTTTAGTCATGGACCCATTCAACAACCAACACCTAAATTTTCCCTTAATTAAAATTTAGGCGTTGGAAGCAAATTCAGGCGTTAAGCTTGAGAAAATTACATAAAACTACATTTTCCCTGTTTCACAAGTATAGACTTCAATTTAGTTTAGAACATGTATGAATAAGAGAAGTCACCCTTAAAAGGTGAGTATTTTGGGTGGCTTACACCTTCCCCAAATGCAACTAAACAATTTATCATTTATCTTAGGAATACAAAACAGTCTTAGGAGCTAAATCCTTAGACCTTCGGGTCTAGACTTCTCCTCTTCATCCAAACGGGAGAAATGATGTCCAACTCCATCGGTTAATTCCGAATTGGTGGCAACTCCCGAAGATCACGTTGAAGTGTGACTCAGAACCATGGGAAGGTGGAGGAATCCGAACCCCCCTTAACACCCCTATGTCCACACTTCTCAAAGGAAGACAACCGAGATCAAGATTCATATGCACAATGAGAAGAGAGAATGACAAAGATTAAAAAAATGAAGATTGCAAGCAGATTCACGTTCTTTCTTCTTCTTCAGAGAGTATTCATTGGTTTTTCAATAGTCTCTTTCTTCTTCCTTTTTCTCTTTTTAGAGAAAACTCTAAGCAGCCACCAATGTTGCATGTTCAATAGCCAAAATCTCTTTTTCACAAAAAACCATTTTTCTCTTGGTTTCTCATCTATTTATAGTGAGGGATTAGGGTTATTTAGAGGTAACCCTAATCAAGATTTTACCCTTGATCGTGTGAGATAGAGAGAAAGGAGATCCATGGCTACAACATAATGGGAGAGAAAGCAATGGAGTGCGGCAACCAATGGTGGAGCCACATAGAAGCAAGGGGAGGCAGTTGCCCCCCTCAATGTGTGAGTAGCCTTGTAATGAAAATGGGTCAAATGATATCTTATGGCTGATTGATCCCCCCCCCCCAATGTGTGAGTACAGTTGCCCCACCTTACCAAAAAGTGAATTCATGTCATCTCTAGTTTGATTGAATTGGTACCACCACTCCAATTAGTCTGTGCTCAAGATGTGACACAATGTCTGACAAAGGATGCATTAATAAAGGGTGCAAATTTCCTGTCCAGGATGGGGTCCAGGGCACCAAGTGACTTCATTTGGAATAAAATGGGTGGGAATTTAAAATTTCATCTAACCACTACCCATTTTATTCCATGTAAAGTCACCTGGTGTACTGGACTCCAAATCTTGGATAGAACATCTATTTCAATTAATAAATACACAAGTATATTTACTATAACACCCTCCTTTGTCCCGTGTGTATAGGCTCAAACACCCTTTGTCAGGTCACGTGTCATGTGTCACGCACTGATTGCTAATGGAGTGGTACTTGTTCATTGATAATGGAGATGATTTTAAATACCAGAGAATCCTTGCCCCAGGATCAGATTAGGTGTGCCCCTTAATGGGTGCCAACAGTGTGTCTGCTACCAACAGGTGACATGTCACGATGAAAAAGTGATTTACACTTTTTGGGGGTGCTCTTCACTTTTTTAATGTGACGTGTCACCTCTGATTGTGGACGCACCATTGGCATCTGTTAAGGGAACGCACATAATCCTTTGGCTTGCCCCCCCTACATGAAAATCTTGGCCCCACCCCTGGTGGTACTATGTGCCCAGCCCCTGACAAGGAGCGGAGAGGAGCGTTAGTTAAGAGGAGTGGATACAATCCACCTCTTTCAAGCCCCATTAGTAGCAATTTAATAACGGATTGCAAACGTTTGGGATTTGCCTCCAACAGTGGTAATGCAGGGTCGTCAACACACAGCAGCCTTTAAAAAAAAAATCTAAAAAATTTCCTTATCATGTCTACTATTATATAAGGAAAGCCCTATTATATAAGGAAAGCCCTGAGGATTTGGTAGGATGATCTGAGGGTCAGCCTAAGGTAGGACTGACATCAGGCACTACAACATCAGCGCTAAAAAGTGAAGAGCATCACCCCAAAAATGTAAGTCACTTTTTCTGCACTGATGTATCGGGCCCTAATGTCAGTCCTAGTTAGGATCACTTTACCATTCACCAAATCCGAGGCGCAAGGAAAGCAATGTTTTCTAGGGGCATATGAGTCCCTATTTAATGAAACGCAAGCAATTTTCAAAAATAAGAATAACTATGCTAAGTTAGCATTGTGAGTAGGAGGTTAGTTGCAAACCATAAGAACAAATAATCACCCCATGTGCATTCCACGTGCCTCCCTCCTGCTGAAAGCTTTATAATGAACATTTCTTTTGGTAATAAAAGGCTTTATAATGAGCATTGTTAGATTCAAAACACATTAATTTCACATTTACAACGTCACTCACCCATCAAAAGCTAGCATTATTGTCATGCTGTCCTGCCCTGTTTAAAGATGAAGAAAGCACGTACCTAAATATTTGTTTTGACAAGGGAAAAATTCTTTTAGATTTCAAAGAAAACTTTGTTGGACATGTTTCCTTGTAATCTATATATAAAGAATATTTTTTACTCATAAAGCACATAAAAAATAAAATTAAAAACTTTTTTTTACTCTCTATTTTCTCTCTTATAACAGGTTTTTTTTATTTACATGTTTTGGTGGTGTTATGAAGTGAATAAGGGTTGGTCATATGGTCAGACCCATGTTATCTTAGAGATAAATTTGCTGGTCCTGATGCATTCTTTGAAATCATCTAAGAATCAGAAAATACCGTCTTAAGGGTAGCAACTTTATAACCTGGGCATTATTTCTTTTCTTAATCTTCATTTCCTTCACTTAGCTTTTCTAACAATCCTAAAATAGTATTTCTTTACTATAACAAGCATAGTGGTAATGGCACAATCGTTTATGTCTTCAAACAAGAAATTGGAATATGTACAATTTTAAACGTTGGCAGCAAAAACTTCATCTCTTTCCCACTTCTTTGGGTGTGGCTTATGTAGAAAATACTCCAAAGCCAATGAAAGAAAAGATGAAACACCGTTCCAAAAAACATAAATAAGAATTGACAACTATTTATGCGAGGAACACATTATTGATACTATCTCGTATGTTGAAGTAGTGGGATAACATATATGTAAGGGTATAAGTGTTAGGGAATGTATTTTGTGGTATATTTGTCATTACTTGTATACATAAATGATAGTATTATATTCAGCCAGTATATCCCATATAAATAAGAAACCATACGTATGAGGGCAATATACTTATACGAATTATAACATTAAGTTTTTCTCTTTTGTCATGCCCCGAATCCAGTCCAATGTAAACTTGGCAATGAATCGGATTTGGACCGGGACATAGGAAACAATCTATCTTTCATTATATAATTTGTTGTATCAACGTCGCGTTTAAATTTTTCTCTTTTAATATTTACTTTCATTTACCTTGTCATTCAATAAGATCTCATTTGATCTTTTTTACAATTATTTGGTAGTGGAAGCATAAACATTCATATTTGTGTTCTTTCAATCATTTATCCCTATGTGCAACGGAAATAAACATGTTTCATATTCCATAACATCTATATATGTGTATATTTTCTATCGTAATACTTATTACATTCAAAATCCATTACCATATGTCCCATTTACAATGTCAAATGATATCACTAGACTATCAAAAAGTATAATAAACTCTCAAATCATAATATGTCCTGTCAAGAATCTCATCTCTGTCATGGGTACTATCTTATTACATTTTCTTCCATTAGTCAACTCATTCTTGATTCAATTCTCCTCGTCTAGTGATGGTTGTCAGATTTATGGCAAGTTTGACATGCTCAATAAACATACATATAAACCATACCATATAAGAGTCCAAAACAAATACTGTGTAATATCAAAGTATAGCTTGTATGCGAGTAGTTCATATTCTAACTATGGAAAATAGTTCATAAAGTCAATAAACGCTAACAATGACATATCGGTTCATGAATGATGTTAACCAAGAAGAAGCAAAATTTATAAACCATGGAATAAAGTCAATGGTTTAATAAAGATAGCAATATCACATTTTCTTGTTAACATTTAGTTAAATCAATGATTCAATAAATATATTCAATTTTTTCATATGACTTCTTATCACTTGTTATTAATTGGTTCATATACTCTTAGATGTATCAATGTATTCAATGTTAGTTCACAAATCATCATGATATTGTCTTCGATGGTAGGATAAAAAACAATGTTCAAATTATTTGATATTTCATAGAGTTCAATAAGTCGAATGGAATGACAATTTACCAATGGTAGATCCGAGTGTTCAAATGAAGTTCAATGGGTCAATATGTAACACCTTGCGTTGCACTTAAAAGGTAAAACTATAATTTTACCTTATAAGGGTAAAATAGTTATTTCACATATTTTAGGCAAACCATATAATGGTTTAAAAAACCTTGGGACCAAACTAGAAGTGTTGGATCCAAATTCGACATTAAACTTGTCAAGTTTGAAAATTGTCTCAAGAGTGTAATTAGGGTAACTCCACGAGTATACATGTACTAATCCTAAGATAATTAGAGTACAAACCATACACCATTGAAAAGTTCTACGAATTTACTTTCCAATGACTCAAAGGGTGTGTAAAGTTATAGTCATTTTTCTGTGAGGTGTCTGTATTGAAAATTCAAAAGACACGGGTCATAACGAGTCATGCATGAGTCATGACGTAATCGGTTATAAATCTTGTAATCGGTCACATTGTAATCAGTATGCTCATGGGTTGTTGTCCTCATGAATTTTTCAAGCAACTCATAACCGATTATAAGTGTCGTAATCAATTACGACGTAATCAGTTAACAATCTCATAATCGGTTACAGCATAATAGGTCATGACATGGGTTGTGACCCAAAAATCTGGAAAATTGCAAAAAAAATGACGTGATTTTCTCTTATTTGACTCTCACACATGTGAGATCTCATCTTAGACACCTTCTAAACCCTAATAAACCTCATTTAGGTCATTTAGACTCATTAGAATAAAGAAAAAAATGGTTAAAGGGATTTAGGGGTTTTGGGAGAGAAAGCGTGGGAGTTCTTCCCCAATTAGGTAAGTTTCACTCACAATTATAAAAATAAGCTATAAATCTTGTTATGATATCTCATTTTCTTCATATATCTTCCTAGTTTCATTATTCTAATATTAAATCTACATCATTTTATAAAAATAGAAGAAAAAGAAATGAGATATTTTTTCAATATCTCCTTGAAAAATAAAAGGATAAGCTTAGGTAAGTAGTTACATAAAGCATACTCTATTTTTGTTATTTTTAGGCTCTTAGAAGTTTCGTAATGACAAATTTTGAGTTTATAAATATTTTCTCATATTTTTGTAAAGTTTTTTGCTAAGATCTTAGAAACCATACCTCTTACTGTGATTTGTGATTAGATTTAGTCAATTTTGGCAGGGTATTAGAAATTCCTATTTTATACTATAAGGAAAAATGGATTTGCATGACATCTATATGTATACCTTAAAATAATGAATCTCATGCATTCTGAATGCTTGTAAACTAAAATCCTATAACTCTATAGTTTCCATAAAAGATATTAGTGGATGATTTACTTTCATGAGTAGTATAATTATTTGAACTAGTAATCAGAATCTCTTTAATATATTAGTTAAAGGTAAAGCTTAGAAGATAATTATGAAGCATGTTGATCTCCATATAATGATACTAGCATATTGTTGTATATAAATTGCTTAAGAAACTCTATGGAATGATTCAAGTATGATATGTCTAGAGGTAGTGAATGATTGGATGATATACATAATTAAAATGATATCTAACCTATTGCTCATGCCAGGTGTATAGGTTTTATGATGTTTTAAAATATATGTAGAGTTACATGACTTCCCTCATTGATAAGGTCAAAAAATGATTTATTCATATTTCACATACTCTTGATCTTGCTAGCATATTTTATATTATGTGTATATAATTGTTTTTTATACTATAATTGAATAATATGCCAAGTAAAGGTAAAATAAGGTAAGATGACTAAGCATGAATAATATCTTAAACGAATGAAGGATAAGAAGAATGAAATAAGATAAATAAAAAAATAGACAAGTGTCTAAATAATGAAGGTCTCACCATTGAGAGCTAAATGATGACTAGTATTAAATGAAGAGTAAAATGAAATAAGATATAAATGATAAAGAGTATGATGACCCTCCCATTTGAGTAATAATGCAATGGTATGATGGTCCTTCCATTGGGGTGATAATGCAATGGTATGTGGTATGATGACCCTCCTATTGAGATAATAATGCAATGGTACGATAGCCCTTTCATTATAGTAATAATGCAATGGTATACCGGTCTTCTCATTTGGGGTATAAACAATAGTATGATGATGACCCTAATGGTTAGGGATAATACAATATGTTAAAATGTAATAAAGAAAATGTGAAAACAATAAATTAAAATACTTAAGTCCCACAAGTACAAGAAAATGAATAAGATATGTAAAAAAAAATGAAACTATAATAAGAAAATGAAAGGAAAGCATATAAGCTTTCAATGTAAAGTAACATTACAAGTCATGTAAAGAAAGAAAAATATTAAAACAATGAAATGGAAATATATAAGTTTCAAAAATAAGAATAAGTTCATAGGTTATGTAAGAAAAGAGAGTTTTATGAAACGGAAACAAAGTACATAGGTTATTAAACAAAAATGTAAGTCATCGGTATGAGTAAATAAAGAAAATGTTAAAAAAATAGTGAAAGCACATAATCTTTAAAAAGAAGATCAAAATATTTAAAATATGTATGAACAAAAGATGTAGTCTTAAGGGAATGATGAGTAAATACTAAAAGAATAATCATGAAAACTATTTCAAGGGATAAGTGAAAGTTAATAAAGTGATGAGTATTAAAGAAATATAATGATTGAAATGCCAAGGACAATGACAAGTAAGAAAAGATGAACTATGTTGAATAAAACAAATGGTAAGAGAAGTTATAATGTAAACAATAAATGCTAAGGTAAAGATGAATTTGTAAGAATAGGAGTTAATCTACATATCCCTTATCATATTAATTGTCTTGTTATAGCTACAAATTGTTTAAGAATAATGCATGTTTATCTTAAAGTAGTTTACCTGTGTCTATTCTTGTTGATAATGTGTAAGCATCGCATAGAAACCATTAGAAAATGCTTGTCAAGATTATACAAATTATTTTTATCATGATATATTTAGGAAATGTTTACTATGCCATTATATAGTTATATTACCATTCATATTGTCTTGCACATATAGTAGATAAGAATGTCATGTATAAGTAGAATCGTGCATATTGTCATGCGTAGAGATTAAAAGAATGTCATGTATAAATAGAATCATGTGTATTGTTATGTACAATTCATATATGATGAACCATGATAATGAGTGTTAGATCTTGTGATGACTAATAGATGATATATGTACACTAATACATGCCTACACGTTAGAAAATGGTAAGTATTCTATATGAGGATATACGTAGTATTTTAATATTGAAAGATTCATGTTTTACCAATCCGATTTTTGTAGTAGGTTTTGTGCACCTACTTATGAGCTGTGGATCTCACTCATCCATACAATTTTTTTTCAAGTGAGGTTTAGTATAAATACACCGTTTGGAGTGCCTAAAGGTTAGAAGGAAAGCATACAGTTAATGTTCTTTTTAGTTGTTTTCAGTTTACTTTAAACTTTATCTTTTTATTATACTTTATTATGGAGTTATATTAAATTCAAAGTTATGTACTTAAGATTTATAGTTTCATGTTTTGATTGTAAAGATGGGAGATTAGTTTTATAAATAGTATACGTTTATGGTTATTTCTGTTGTACTTTTAAGATTATGATGTTAGTGATAGATTTTCTTATTCCGCTACATATGTTATGTTTAAGATTTTAAGGTTAAGGCAAAATACGAAAGTAAAAAAAAGTATAATGATTGGATTATAAATTTGATTAATAGCGACCCAAATTCACACCTAAATAAGGTTACAAAATTTTGGATTGTTACACAATGTGTTTAAAATGATATTTAAAGAGGTTCAAAGAGTTCAATATCATAAACGATTCAATATTCATTGTTGCGACTCAATGGGAGGTCACAAAAGATTATTCAAATGAGTTCAATAAGTCAATACAATAATCGAATCTGCATTGTTGCGACCTAATGGGAGGTCCCATATAAATTACCCTGTCTCTTATACAC
>JAOXJP010129793.1:0-13630 GCA_025762735.1 Platanus orientalis | reverse complement strand
AGGTAAGTCATCGTCTTATTCTTCTTCTTCTTCTTCTTCTTCTTCTTCTTCTTCTTCTTCTCTACTATTTAAACTCTTTTTTTTTTGCGATATTTCGATTTATTTAGCGAAATATCAAAGTTTCGGGCAATATTTTAACGAAATTTGGAAAAATAGGGTTCCCCTTGTTTTTCATTTCGATCCTTCAAAAACTTCCAAAATTTCGTCGAAATTTGGAACCGTGGTCCTTGGATAAGACTAATAACACAACATAGGTTAACGGTTATTTATGTCAATATTAAGAAATGAAAAAGAAAGACATAAGAGAATAATTTCCCAAGAACTAGATGATGGAGCCTAAAAGGAGAAAAATTACTGATATTTACACATAAATTTATAAACAAGGAAAAATAAGGAGAAGAAATTGATGTCATGTGGAATGAAATAACTGGTTGTATTAAAAGAGTAGCAAAAGAGGCCCTTGAAGATTCTATAACATGGTTACTAGAGTAAGAAGTAAAAGCAAGAAGCTATACGAAAGTGAGAATTGGGAATCGTGGCCCAATAAATTCTCGGGAGATGAGAAACGAGAAACGATTAAGGAGTGTGGACTGTGGAGTCTAAATCTTAAGAGAAACATAAAAGATTGGTAAATAAAGTAGTTCTTGGGGCAGTTGAACCAGTTAAAAGACTTAATGCCAGATTTAAGAGAAAAGGATTAATTGATAATGGATTTGAACTAAAGATAAAGGGGTAAGTTCCCAATTAAATCTTTCTACTTAGCCTTGGACAACTCGAAAGTCCATCTATTTCCATTCAATATTGTAGTATTTTAGTATCCCATCTAAAGTGGCTTTTTGTGTGGAATCCCCTCCTGAATAGAATACTCACAACTGATAATTTTAAAAGAAGCGGCTGATATATGGCAAAGGTGTGCCTTGTGTTGTAAGGAGGAGCAATTTGTGGATCATTTGTTTGTCAATTATGTATCGGTGCAGAAAGTGTAAAATTTCTTCCTTGCTCAGCTAGGTGTCAACTGGTCTTTTCCTTTGGATTTCAGTAATCTAATCTCTAGATTGAGGCTAGAGAGCATTGAAGGGAGCTAGAGAGCATTGAAGGGACTTTCAATGATATTTGAAGATCCCTTCCGGGAGTGATATGCTAGTGCATCTGGAAAGAAAGGAACATGAGGATCTTTAGGAAAAAGATTCTATCCCATGGGACTCTCTCTCTCCAAGTGTTCCACACTCTTCAAGAATGGGTATCTATCAGAAAAGAAAAAATAATAATAATAATAATAAAGATTGGGAGATGGAGGAGGTTTCAAGGCTGCTGCAAAGGCTGGAAGAGACTCCTATTGGTGATCAGGAAGCCAAGGATAGAAGAATCTGGAAAGGTAGCAAAGGGGAATCATTCTCTGTTAAGTCCTATTTCCTCTCTTTATCCCAATGTGGGAGAAATGAGTTTCCAGCCAAGTTTATTTGGAACTCCACCATCCCATCAAAGATTACTTTCTTCCTTTGGTTGGCTTATGGGAACCGTGTGCCAATTGCCAACCTTCTTGTCTCGAGAGTATGCAAATTCTGAACAGATACTGCATCGGTTGTCAAGAGGCTGAGTTAGTCAGCCATCTCATCATTCATAGCCCTATGGCTTCCTATTTATGGTGGGGCATGTAGAGGATTTTTATGGATAGTGATCAAAACTTAATTAAGAGAAGAAACTGAAAAAATAATGAATAAGTGTAGATAAAGAGCCCGAAACTAAAACCTCTGAACTAACCCATATACAACATCTCCTCGTTATATACAAGAATACACCCCAATCCTTTACGAAAAAACACATCTAACAGAAACATATCATTAAAAGTCCTGCCAATCTGGAAGAGAACCCCCCATATACACCTCTTGCAAATTTACACCCCATTTTGCAAGTTTATCAGACAATGAATTTTGGCTCCATGGCACTTATTTTAGATCCGCTTTTAGCTCTTACAAAAGGTCTCTTACCTCACTAACCAAGTGATTCAAGTGCCATGACCCATTTGATTTTCTCAATCCCCAATTTACAATCCACCTCGAGTCCCCCTCTATGATGCTTTTTATTCCTTTTGATTTAAGCATGTGCAAACCTTCAAGGAGATCCATGAGTTCAGCTGTAGTAGAATCATTCCTCCCTAGAGGACCACATCATGCATGGATCATTCCTCCCTATAGGACCACATCATGCATGGATCACCATACCTTGGTGATCCCGAATCACACATCCAAAACCAGCTGGACCAGGGTTACCACAAGAACCCCATCAAGTTACAATCTCTCATGAAAATGTTTCATAGAGCAGTCTTTAAATTCCATTGTCACCATTAGCCACGAGCCAACCTCACACAGAATAGAATCAATTACTATCCTTAACATCTCTCTTCTTATTCTCAAAGATTCTATTTTTTCTTTCTTTCCAAATTCCCAACAAAATGCCTTGAAATAGAGCACCCATAAACATCCTACCTCTCTCCCCCTTAACTTCCCTTTACCATTGAGGTATGCAGATTCTGGCTTAATAAAAGCCAAGGAAAAAGCTGATAAGAAGAATCTCCACACACTCCAGGCAAATGAACAATGAATAAAAATGTGGTTTCCAGTTTCACAATCCTGTCCAGATAAGCAGCACACTGATAACATCATGGTAGGCCATCTCCGTCGGAGGACATCCAAAGTGTTTTGCCTACCTAAGGAAGCCACTCAGTTGACAGCCTTCACACACAGGGGAGATGCAGTTTTCCATATTTTTTGCATCGGGAAAGTAAAGTGACTAGAAGAATCCTTAGATATGATATGAAAAAAGAATTTGGCAGTGAATCTGCCATCCGAGGATGGACTCCAAACTTGATTTTCACTATCTGTACTAGATATGTATATTTCATGAAGATACTCAAACAGATTTTCCTAGTATAAGTCTTGGTGAAATTTAGATTCCAAGAGAGACTAGATTCATTTTGGAGGACTTCAAAAACAGAGGCATCCTTATGGATGCAACACAAAATAGACGAGGATATTTAGAGGCCAATGTAGAGTTTCCCCACCAGAGTTCTTTCCAAAAAATAAACTTTACTACTATTCCCTAGAGCAAAACAAGTATTGAGGAAAGAATAAAAGACTCACTTGAATAATGTGTTTCCATAACAAGAAATGGGAAGAGGGCGATGTTTGATTGCAGTCCCATCCATTAGGATCTAGCCCATATTTACTAAGAATGATGGATTACCATAATCTCCCATGTTCTGTTGCAAACCTCCAAAGCCATTTCCCAATAAAGCAAAATTCCTTTCCTTTAACCTACCAATTCTGATTTGACCACAACCTCCCATTTTACTAAATGATCATTCTTTTGCATTCCCCCTTCCCACAAAAAATCCCTTTGAAGCTTCTCTATTTCCTTTACTACCTTTCCTGGCATCTTGAATAAGGATATGTAACAAACCATTATGTTGGACAATGCCGCCATAATCAAAGAAATTCGCCCTCCCAATGAAATGTAGGAACGCTTCCAAAATGCTGGCTTTTTTGAAACTTTCTCTACCACTGAGTCCCAAAACGATAACACTTCAAAATTCCCCCTCTGAGAAGCATACCTAAGTATTTGATAGGCCAAGCACCCACCTTACACCCAATCCCTCCTACTAGCTCTAACAAGGCATTATTGTCAATGGATATCCCCACCATGCAAGATTTTTCACCTTCAAACCTGAAAGAGCTTCAAAATTCCTACGGCACATCTTTGTATTTTTTAAGTTTTCCAAATCAACCTTGAGGAATGATATAGTGTTATCTGCAAATTGAAGATGAGATATCATAATTCTATCCTCCCTTGTTCTGAATCCTTCCACAAGTCTTTCACTTTCCACCCTCTTCCTAATCACACCCTTTCATCCATTGAATCCATCTTTCCCCGAAATATTTCTTTCTCAAAGCCCAAATTAGGAAATCCTTATCCACCCTCTCATAAGCCTTCCCATGTCATGCTTGCATACCACCCCCTTTTCTTTCCTCTTTCTCCTTATGTCAACACATTCAGTCACAATTAATATGTTGTCTATAATCTGTCTCCCTTGAATGAAGGCACTTTGAATGCTTGATACAACCATTCCCATCAACGTCCTTAATCTCAACAATAAAACTTTGGAGATAATTTTGTAAAGACTACTAACCAAGCTACTGGACCTATAATCCCCCAATTCTCTAGCCCCTTTTTCTTTGGAATCAAAACAAGAAATGTCGATGTCATAGCTTTACTCATCCTTCCCCCTTCATGAAACTCTCCAAACACGAATTAAGTCGTCCTTTATTGTGTCCCAACACACTTGATAGAACAATAAGGAATAACCATTTGGATCTGGCTCCTTAGCATTATCCATACCAAATACTGCTTCCTTAACATCTTCTTCATTAAAATTAAATTATTTCTTCATTCCTTCCATCTCCCTTAGAAGTAGCAGCTCAAATAGGTTATCAATTATAGGCCTACTCAGCTGCTCATTCCCATATAGTTTAGCATAAAAACATGTGGGTTGCATCTCCTCCCCATTGATAACCAAGCTTGGAATTAGATTTTTCCTCTTCCTACCATTAGCAGCCTTATGGAAGAAACTAGTATTACTATCCCCTTCGCTCAGGGAATTGAAGAAGCTCGGGGTGGTGTCAGAGTGCGTGGTTGAAGGTGATTCAAAAACTGTTATTAGTTGGGGTTTGGGGAGGGGGGACAGTTCTTGGTGTATGGCTCATATTATTTATGAGATATGTGAATTGGCTTCGTTGCTCAATTACTCCTTCACTCATATTGATAGAAGCCAAAATGGGTTAGCGGATTGGCTCGCTAATTGGGGAAATAGGAATTTGAGGGCTCATTGTGATTCTTGTCTCCCGATGGACGTTCCGGTGGATGTGATGTAGTTGTTTTGCATTCTTTTTGTTTGATGTCGGAGGTTCAGTTTGCTTGTATTGGAGTCTTGTTGAGATGCTATGTTGTTGTATTCTTATTTTCTTCTTCTTTTTTAATAAAATCATTAATTATCAACAAAAAAATACTACTATCCCCTTCCTTGATCCATTTGAACCTACAGTTTTGATGCCAAAAAATCTTCTCCACTTTAAGAATCCTTTCCATTTTTGTCATTTTCTCTTTTCGCTTGATTTTGTTTTCATCAAGCCTACCAAAAGAATTCTTATTCCAATCTACCAACTTTTATTTAACAAACTAGAGCTTCTTCATAAAAAAACCCTCCCATCCTCCAACATCATTCTTTTAACCAACTGTCAACCAATTCTTTAAAGTTGGGTGTGTGGTCCACATATTTTCAAACCTAAAAGGTTTAGATCCAAAACTTTTCACAGTTGTATGCAAAACCACGAGCTAATGATTCGATGTTGTCTTTGGGATCAATTCCTAAAAATATTTTGGATAAAAGTCCTCCCAATCGTCGATAACCAAAAATCTATCTATCCTGCTCATTGTAGGACAATCTTGACCATTGGGTCAAGTAGACCTAGCATTGGATGAGGAACTATCTCGCAAACTTCCCTTCCTTACAAACTCCCCAAAGTCCTTCATGCTTGTCATTATGTGCCCCCCGATATTCTTCTCATGAACAAACCAGATAACATTAAAGTCACATCACAAAACTCACGAGCCCTCCCACCTCCCCCCTAACTTCCCAAAGCTCAACCCATAAATCTGCCCTACTAGTAGCTGTTGCAAGGCCATAACCACCTGTAAACATCCACTCCTTTCCTTGCATAAGGTCATTTAAGATTATTGATATCGAAAAATTGCCAGTCATTTCCTATATTTTGCATATATTTACCAGATTCCAAGCATACAAGATACCTCCCAATGCACCAATTGAACAAACCACACACCATTCGGATAATACACTCCCCACTATCCATCATATAAGATTCTGAGACATTGTTTCCTTCTTGGTCTCCTGAAGAATCACTATGTCTGGTCTAATTTAAGATACACAAGCTCTCACCAGCCTTCTCTTCTTAAATCCCCCCAGCCCTCTGACATTCCTAGAGATCAACTTCATTTTCTAACACTTTATAGAGCCCCCCCCCCCCTTATCTGACCCCTTTGCCCTATCCTCGACATCTCCCAACTTCACATCCTTCATTGCCCAAGACAATTTATTTAATTCCCTTGCCCCTCTATCTTCCTTATGTCCCTCATTTCCATCTAAAACCTTCTACTTCTGCAGCAATAAGTACTTAGATAATTTCACCAAGTTTCCTTCATTATCCTGCACCTTAAACAACAACCTTTTAATAAACTCATCAACCTCATTAACATCCTCCTCTTCACTATCTTCTCCATGATCATCATCCCCATTTCTCTTCCCCTCCACCTCTTCCCCTTGTATATGGCAATCCATCATTCTAGAAGACATAGACTCTTGGACAAAACCTGCATGAGAATGTGCAAGAGAAGGGACAGGAGAAGTAGAAATTGGAACAAACTATAAAACACAAGACATACCTTGGGGATGGCAACCATTTTGGAAAGGGGTTTCTCGATGTTCTTGTTGCGACCCATCCTCACCCAAGGCTTCTGTTGAGTGTCCTCATAGCAGGGCGTCTTCAAACAATTTTCCCATGCTTGCATCCAGTTCCTCATTCTCTTCCTCCTCATCTTCGGTCACATATTCGTCCTCCGAGTCAGTGAGTGATAGCAAGAGATTCCCTACTAGTCTTGACTCAACGTCCCTCGCATAGTTGCCATTCTCCGATGTACTGAAACATAACCTATCCATATATTGCAGCGTTTCAACCTCCCCAACACCTTCACCAAGCATCTCGTTACCACCATAAATACGTCTTCTACTCCATTCAGATGTGGGCGGTGTAGAATCTCCCATCGTAGCTCCGACCTTATCGCCATCTAACTATAAGGTTCCCTAAGTCTCGTTGTTTATCAAAGAATCCCTCAATCGCAAGGTTCCATGGATCTCCTTGTTTGTCAGAGAAGCCCTAGACAACTGTAATGATTGCTTCTTGATGCCTCCCTTCCATTCCTGTTGAAAGATCCAATCTTCTTCCTATCTCAATCCCCCCTGGTCCTGCATCGTCTACAGCACGTCCTTTCGCTGCAACATATCAAAAGTTGGAGATGACGACCCATTTTTACTGTCACCACCCTCAAATTTCACGATAGGGATTTTCTTTCTTACCCATATTTTAGTTGGGCTAGGCTCAGCCCCATTGCAATTCCTAGCATCGGTCAACCCCTCATTGTGCTTAACATGGGCCTCAGTTATATTAGCTTTATCTATCCATGGGTCTCGACTCTTGAGGGGCCTCCCATTTCGAATTTCGAATTTTGAAATGGGCACCCATCATAATATTCAAAACCCTCTTCATCTTGAACTCCCCTGGTCTTTCAATCTCCCCCCTACGAATAGAATATGAGACAAACGATTTATCACCTAACACATTGAGTCAACTTCTTCTACTCTGTTTGTTATCCATAGCTCTGGCATGGGCATAGCAGCAACCCAAACAGCAGGTATGACATAATCCTTCGGGGGGTTAATGAGTTTCTTCTTCGCTTCACACATCTGCCTCAGCATGAGAGCCAGATTTGTCCATCCAAAGAAACCTAGATCTCCCAGAATGACCACAAATTGGCTCCGTCTCTCCGGTGACCATTCTGTTAGCCTACTGAACCACACTCGATCGTTCCTTCCTCTAGACATAAAAAAATCGTGGAGGCCTGTACCCTTAGTGTCTCTCTAAAGATCATCTCCTCCCTCACATCCTTTACGCTCTGCAAAAAAGAGAACCTTGTCACACAACGTCTTCTTGAAAGAAATCGTATGACACTTGCCTTTAGATCATTCGGTGATGGTAAAAAACCCATTTCCCTCGAAATCATCGCACCAGATCTCAACAAATTTAAATTCTATTTAGAAATCACTTCATCTATGCATTTCGTCGCTATCACGTTGTTTCACATGTTTTTGAAAACCTTCACCTTATTCTTCACTTCATTTTGTCGCTTCAAACTTCCCAATGTTAGCTTAACCATGCCAAATTCCTTGAATTGTCCGATTTTTTGTTTGAGGCTTAGTGTAGGGAGGACTATAAGCAAGATCGGGAGGTTGATTTGGGACTGTGTTCCCTTCGTTGTTTGTTGGTGCATTTGGTAAGTGTAGAACTCAAGAACATTTGATGATCTTGTGTCATCCATCCATAAGATCCACAACAAAATCATGGTAAAACTCTTTTCTTGGCTCTCTCAATCCCATCTTCCATGGGACAAATTTCCACAATTGGAATTTCAATTGAGATAGTATTGTGTTCAAATAGCTTTGGCTTAGGCTATTCGCTTTTCTTTGGATTTTCAATTATTATGTGTTGTGTTTCACCTACGATGAAATCTTTCGTGCAATGGTGTTCCACTTACGATGAAACCTTTCGCATGATGGTGTTTCACCTATAATGCAATCTTTCATGCAATGGTGTTTCACCTACAATGCAATCAATCTTTCGCATGATGGTGTTCCAACTACGACACAACCTTTCACGTGATGGTGTTCCACCTACAATGCAATCTTTCACACAAAAGTGTTTCACATACAATGCAATCTTTTGCATACTGGTGTTCCACCTATGATGCAATCTATCACATGATGGTATTCCACCTACGATGCAATCTTTCGGACAATGGGGTCCACCTACAATAAAATCTTTTACGTGAAGGCATTCTACCTACGACATAATTTTTCGGGCGATGGGGTTTCACCTATGATGCAATCTTTCACATGATGGCGTTCCACCTACGATGCAATCTTTCACATGATGGCGTTCTACTTACGATGCAATCTTTCGCACGATGGCATTTCACCTATGATGCAATCTCTTGCGCAATGGTGTTCCACCTACGATGAAATCTTCAGCATGATGGTGAACAGTAATGCGCAATTGCCTTAATACGTGCATAACCAATCACCTCTATGATGATGAACGTAGGAAAGTGGAAAGTTATTTGCACATAGTTGATGGTTATGTAACTCCCTACAAAGATTTTCTATAAATACCCAAGCAAACAAAAGAGAATGAAAAAAAAAAAAAAAGAGAACTTTTACAAAGTTTTTCGCAAAGCAAAACTCTTGGAGATCGCACCTTTGAAGGCCAAATCTACTACAATAGCATATTTGTAGAAGGAGAACAATGGAATCACCTAGGTATATGTTTGGAGATGTTGCCACCACCACATGTTTCTTCCCTCAACAATCTTGTTTTTCTCTTGTAAAAAATACCATTATATCCCCAAGATGTATTGCAAAGATAGTGTTACAAATATACTTTTGAAGAAGAAATTCATATACAAATACATATCCCATATTTCTGTCTTGTTTTGCTAACCTTTGTCTTAATCGGAGGTTTTCTTTCCTAGGAAAAGAAAAGATGTAATTTATAGTTTTATCTCTTTAAGACAGCAAAGATAATTCCCACAACAAAAACAAAAAACCATTCTCATCGTACAATAAAGGGTTATTTGACATCCCAAATTCCAAAAAGAAACTCTTTCCATCGCCTTGAAATTTGGTTTTACACTCTCCTCACTTGCATCTTGGTGTTGAAAGTGATAATAGAGTTTGATTTTGGAAAAATGTTTGGTGGGGCAAGCCTTCTCTACCGGCGTTATTTCCTAGGCTCTCTTAGATCTCTTCCACAGAGGATTCTTCCATTTTGAAGATTCTTTCTTTTTCTTCCAATGGATCCTCTTAGACTTTGTTGTACTCTAGGGACTTGTTTGAGTGGGAAGTTGATTTTGTGGCTATCCTTTTGGATTCTCTTAAGGATGTCAGGTTACACCCTACTGATCCGGATAGGTATATTTGGGTCCTTGAGTCTTCTGGTGTTTTTTTTTCACTAGATCTTTTTTGAATGCTTATGTTTGGATCAGATTCAGAATGTGGCAGGTCTTTCCCTTATGAAAAAGTTTGGAAAGCGTTATCTCCCAATCGTGTTCAAGCTTTTATTTAGATTGCATCTCTTAGTAGGATTAACACTATGGATATGCTTTAATGAATGCTCTCTCCACACATTTGAGTTCTTTGCATGAAAAATGGATAATCAAGTGATGATAATATATTATATTGTGATTTTTTTAGGGTCATTTGGAATTTGTTTCTTATCTCCAATGTCATTATCTTGGGTTACGCCTAGCAGTCTGCTTGATCTAATTTGGCAATGGAATGGAGGTTTCTTGGAGTCCCAAGGTATTAAGTTTTAGATGGGATTCTCCACGATGTTTGCTGGGGTATTTGGAAGGAAATAAATAAAAGAATTTTTTATGGAGTAAGTCTTCAATGGAGGTGGCTGATTCCATTCAATTTGAGGTGGCTTAACTGGATAATGGCATCAAAAGAATTCATAAATTTCTCCATAAACAATTTGATTAGAGATTGGTATTCTTGTATATATTCTCATATGCTGTCTTGTGACTTATAGTGCTGGGTCCTTTGTTGTTGTTGTGTTATATTTGTTCTTGTAATTATTGTTTGTTCTTTTAATAGAATCAGTTATTCATCATAAAATAAAATAATAATTAAAAAGAGCTTATGAGCCTTACAATGAAACTTTGAGTGAGAATGATAGAGCATAGTCCAAGACATATAGCTAGTTTTTAAAAAAATCAGTTTGGATTTATGACTAGGAGATTGATGGCTGAAGCTTTTCATACTTAGGCAACCAATGGAAAAGTTTAAAGAAAAGAAAGGATCTACACATGGTCTTTATTGACTAAGAGAAAGCAAATAATAACACAAATATAATTGTATGTTGTTGACCCCAATACTCAGAACAAGGCTTTGATCATGATGATTAGATTCATGGTAGAAATCAAGGTATAATGAGTGCCAGGAAAAGCTTTCCATTAAAGGATTGAGATCATACTTGGTCCAATCCAATAGTCACTTCAATGATAAACAACAAACATCTGGCAAACATCATGCTTGCACAATGAGAATTTATTGATATCACAGATGTGTGGAAAAAAAAAAACACTATTTTGCTTATGGGATGCAGGACACTATTTTTTGTTGTCTGGCAGATATTTAATTGCAGTACCAAGTTTTTTACACATATAAACTAAAACTTTAAAACATAAAAACCTTAGTTGAAACTTCGAATATAAATCAACCATTGTGCTCAACTGAGTAAGCATAAAGAATATTCACTTTCCAGTACCATGAACAAAACTTAAAACCGAGTTCTAACAGTTGAAAGGATATTTTTGCTTTACGACTTTTCATTGTGTTTGCCAATCCAGTTCTGCTTTTCATTCTAATTAAGATCACATACCAAATGTTTTAATGTGTTTATGGCTTTAAGCAGATTCAGTAAATAACATTACTGCATGCCTACTTATGTAACAGGACAGCATAAACATATAAGAAGTCTTTGAAGGAGTTCAAAGAGAACGAAAATCTATCATACACCAATTATAAACTTAATTACATAAGCCTTAATTTTGAATTTTCTTTGAAGCAAACTGAAAGTAAACAACTAGAATTTAGAACATAACACAATGTAGCAAACATAACTCAATAAAAAGATATACGGATTAAACTCACCACTGGCTTGAACAAACTGATGAAGCAATCGGCATGTCTCCACAAGGGCCACTAAATCACCAGTGTTATGTGCATTGAAAAAAAAGAACAACTGCTGCAGGAACTCTGAATCAGAATTGAAACAATTCCTGAATGGACAGAAACAAATGAACAAAATTAATAGAATAAGCACCTGAGGAACACCTGATTGTAATTAAAACAGTGCAAGATTCCACAAATAAAATGTAACACAGCTTTGTGTGTTTGTCTCCAGCAGATTACTGAATGGATATCAAAGAGATAATAAAAACAAAGCACCCACAATCACAAGATCAGGACAGCTTGTTAGGCTTGATGATGCCAGCTAATCAAGTTGGTTAAGTCTCTGGGGGTTTGCACCACAGACCTGGGTAGAAAACCTGTCTTCATATACCTAGTATCTAATAACTAAACCACTTGCCTATAAAAGAAGAAGAAGAAGAAGAGAAGTAGGGCAGTGATTGCCATCACTATTATCTAAGAATAACGACTTAATAAACAAGCCTACCTGTCTACCTTTTGGCAGTGCTCCCCAAAAGTTATGAAGAACTGCTGTCGCACCTTAGAACGTTCAGCTTCCACAGCCTTCCACCCTCTGAAGCATTTCTGCAACTAATAATTAGTCAAGTTCCACACTTTGCAAAACATACATTAGAAAGGAGAAGAGACGGCCAGATATTGAAAGAGATGTACATATTTCATATTTGTAGTCCCACAACAGCAAAAAGAGAAAGCATACAGAAAATCAGCCTTAGTTCGTGTTGTGTTACAGATACTTCACTGAAGATTTTTTTTTATTGTTAATGTAATTTATTAAGAGATAGAGAGAGAGAGAGAGAGAGAGAGAGCACAGGCCAGCCGCATGAGGAATACCCCAGCCAAAAGCAAAAAACAAAAATAAAAGATACAAAGCCCAACCCCAAACTCCCTAGGAAGTGAAGAGCAAAGAATCCCAGTCAGAAATCCACATCCTATAGAGGATACTTCTGCTGAGATTGGAAGAGGAAAACCAATCAAAATCTTTCAAGAGCACCGAATCAACCAACTTGTGGAACGGGAGGGACAGCCTGTTAGAAGTACACTGATTTCTTTCTTATAGTCCAACAAATCACTTAGGGGACCAATCTCCACACCTCCAAACTTAACTGACTTATGTTCTTAAAAGATTAAAAGGGCCAACAACCCATCAACGACTTCATGGAGCCCATGGGAACCTACATCACTTTGAACCTAGCCAAAATAAAATCCCAAAGAGAGGCTGCAATTGAGCAATGAATAAAAAGATGACCAGAAGCCTCACCCCTTTAGATCTACACATGCAGCACTGGTTTGGGGAGACAAAGTGATGCAGCATGCATGTAGGATAGTGAGTGTATGCTCAGGAGATAGGAATAAAATTGATAAAGTAATAAAGAAAAATAAACAAGATTCCTACTTGCAAAGTTCACATGCTAATTCAAGCAATTCTTCAAATTAGGTTTCATATGCAATAAAGGAAATAGGGCTCACAAAAATTAATAAGCAAGTAAAGGCCTAATTAACATGCTTGAATTATCAATAAGAAACAAAAATTTAATCATGAGGCTAGTGCAGGTCAAACCAGAAAAGTGCCTAAAATAGGCCCAAAAATCAAAATATATATATATATATGGTCAAATAATTCCAGGAATGATCTGAGAAATCAAGAGATGGGTTTAATAATATATTTAGACAACCAGGATATTGTATTGGGGTTCTATTTAGGCCAGGAGACAATAATCTCAGGTCCAAACCATATGTCACAACATGCCAAATGTGCCTACTGTCAGAAATTTGAAAAGAGAGTCAAATAGGGGGAAAAATACATGAATTTGATGTCAAATACCTCTTTGAAAGTATTGGATATGTTTGCTATCAATGTCCCGGCTCAGAAATCCAATTTGGGGAATTCCCCAAATTTTCTCTCTTCTCCAACAGGTGCCGCCAGTCTTCAAAATAAAGATATATATATATATA
>JAOXJP010129782.1:0-13630 GCA_025762735.1 Platanus orientalis | reverse complement strand
TTGTTACCCGCTGAGCTTGTCAAGCTCACCCCAAATATGGCACCACAAATGATGAGGAGATAGCTACGTAGCGATGTTGGCAGATAAGATTAGAGAGTTAGAAGATTGGATATATGCTATGAGACACTGAGGCATTACTTTATTTTATTTTAGTTCAGTATTTTATTTTAGTTAATTTGAAAGAATATAATAAGTTAGTGGATTTTGGTTTAGGCTTGATATTTGATTTTTAGATGATTGTTTAATTTATGTTAGACTATTAGTTTATGTGAATGAGAATGTCAGGACATGATTATGAATTATTTTCAGGTTTATGGAATTATGAAAATTTTATAACAAGTTGATTATGGGATATGAATGATTATGATTAATGATTTGTAATTCCACTGCATATGAATGAATGAAAAATTTATATGGAATTTATAGATTAAGAATGAATGTTTAATGTCATGTGCCGAAATTTATGACCATTTTGGTGTGGGTTTCGGGGCGCGACATAATACGCTAATCTTGGGAACATAATACTCTAGGATCCTAAGTAGGAAAAGTGTAGCATAAATAATATTTCCACTCGTCCAACGCTCTAATCTTGTTTTTGAAGAGGATCCTCCTCTAAAAGCCTCTTCCCTTTGTCTAAATATCATTTCTCTATAAGAAAAAAAACTATTTCATGGTTAAAATACATAAAATAAGGTGAATAACTAAGATCCATAATTATCTAAGCTAGATCTAGGGAGAAAATCACCTATTCTTGAAGATTTTCAAGGTTGGAAGTGGTACTTACCCAGTTGGGGAAAAACTTCTTCCTCTCCCAAGCTTTTCAAACCTCTCTAAACTTTACACTTTTTGTTCTAAATGATGTAAATGAGGGTTTAAAGGGGCTATAATTCCTCAAAGATGAGATCCCACATGTGTGAGGGTCAAATGGAAAGAGGCCACACCATAAAAGTGACAAAAATAGCAATTTCTGAATTTTTTAGGATTTACTACTGTGACAAGTCATGATGTGACCAGTCATGGGGTTTATGACCGGTCATGAGCAGGCTTTGCAACAACTGATAGTTATGCCCATTGAGTTGTGACCGATCACACTAACTAAGTCATGAATGGGTTTTTGCTAAATTCTTGATTTTCTTCTCCTTGGGTCTCCAAAGTCAAATCCAAGTTGTCCAATGGTCCTCTAACTCATTCTAACTCATGTCTAGGCTATCTAAGATGTGAAAGGAAAATTTTTTTCCTTATGGGAAAATTACAATTTTACCCTTTAAATGGAATAAGGGGTCTTACATCCTGCCTTATAAAAATTCAATCCTTGAATTTAAATGCATACCTTGGTAATGAAAAAAATGTGGGTTCTTGGTTCTCATTTCATTCTCTTCTTCCCATATGACTTCTTCAAATGATTGCACCATAAAGCTTTCACATCAGACACAATTTTGTTTCGTAGCACTTACTCCTTGCGGTCAAGAACCATCACAGGCTGCTCCTCATATAAAAAGATCTTCACGAACTTAAAGTGGTTTGTACTTAAGGATATGAGAAGGATCATGCATGTACTTCTGCAACATGGATACATGGAAGATGTAATGCAAATACGAAAAATATAGAGGTAATGCCAACTCATAAACGAGGTCACCCACTTGCTTTAGGATCTCAAAAGGTCCAATGAATCTTAGGTCAAACTTCTTCTCTTCCCAAATCTCATCACGCCTTTACTCAGTGACACTTTGAGAAACACATGGTCACCTTCTTTGAATTCAAGGTCACATCTCCTCTTATCTGCATGGTTTTTCTATTTGTTCTGTGTTGTCAACAGCCTATCACGAATAAGCTATATCTTTTCAGTAGTCACTATTGTTTTATATTTTATATATAAAGACTGATATGCACGGTTTTGTAAATAAGTAATATTTATTTCATATAATCTAAAAGACTTAAAAATAAAATGAAAATAACAACTTACTTGACTGGATGAATTGACAAAAAATCAGACCCGAAGTTGATCAAGGCTAGTGTTTAACACTATGTCCTTAAGATAGATTTCGTCCCTCGCAGTGGTGCTTACGAGCTTCACAGACGTTTTCATCCTAGGATCAATGATTGACTACACAAAAGAAGCATTGCAATCTGTGCCTAGTGAATCAAACTTGTGTTGTACTCTCTCTCTCTCATACAAAACCGCTATAATGCACTCTATGATGGTTAAATTTGGGCACATCTATGATGCCTATTTTGGACACTCTAAATTTTAGATCCTTGAAATGAAGGAGAGACATTCTATTTATAGACTATTCATGTTTGTTCGGAACAGACATAGAGTTACACCTTCTAGTGTTCGAACAAATAAGAAAGTAAAAAGGTTGCAATTTAGTAGCCATCTTCATGTCTGTATGGAACAAACATGGGTTAAGAAGATGCCAACTTGTTAAGTTGGTAAAGTCAGTGAGTGTTGTATCATAGACCTGGGTTCAAAACCTGTCTTCACCTATAATTACCTATAAAAAAGACATGGGTTAAAAAAGTTGGTTTAATAGCAACATATGTGATTTTTCGATTGGGAACAGTCATGAGGATAAATTTGTAAAACACGCATTGAATTGATACGCCCCCACAGTTGTAAAAAATTGTTATTTTATTTTTCTTATTGACCCAACCCAACCCTACCCAACCTAGCTTGGTTTGGTTTGGCACACGCGTGTGTGTTGGTTTGGGCTTGGCCCATGTTGGCTAGGTCCTCCCCTTTCCACAAAATTATGGTGCCCTTTGGGGCCCAAGTTTATATCCAATGCTATTGTATATAAACCTCCAAACTTTTCTAGGCTAACCAATGTGGGACTATTCAAGTTTTTCACCCTTTAACCAGTGTTCAACTTAGAACTTTTAGAGACAATTTCTTATTCACCCATTAACGATTTTGAGCATACAACCATACGACGTTGTTCTCGTCATTGAGGTAAATGCCAACCCTTGTGGACTTCCCTCAAATGATTTGTGGGTCCCATTCTTATTTTGTCTAAAAGATTCCTAAATAGTCAAAATTTTAATCTGGGCATAGTAAAAAAATCTAGGCAGTCAAAACCGTTTCCAAAAATCCCCCACATGAATGAAATTAGATTACTATAATGCAAATAAAAATGCAGATGCAGACAAGTAGAGTACTTTTGGAAGTTATTGTATAGGGAGAGGTAGCTTGTGGCTTTAAACCTTCCTTTGTGAAGGACTATCAGATTTGCTAGCAAACCAATGAACGTGATGTTTTGAATTGTTCAGCCATTTGTATAAACCAAGACAATAGAATTCACACAGCTTCTTTCTGTACACAATTAATTCTCATGATTATGTTCATTTTGGTCTTGAACATCGCCTAGTTTTATGAGTGTTTTAGAGAATTTAGCCTTACAATTCTCATAGAAGCGGTCCCTTCACACTCACATAGATAATTTTTATTAAGAATATCATGTCATACTCTACTTGGATTTCAAGATATAAGAATTATTAAAAGCATAGCTTACCCTGATTTTCACTGCAGGTATCATTATTTCATTATAGGAAAGTGGGTAGGAGAAGTCTTCTCTATAGTAATTGTAGTGATACTACTAAGTAACAAACAATTCGATTGCCCCTTTGAACCTAGATCATGGGATCTCTAGTTAGCTAGGTAGGGTTGCCATTATGGTGACTTTTCAGATATAGGCTTTAAACCCATTCCCCTTGATGAATAGTTTATTTGATCTTTACTTAAACCTGTATTTAACGAATCCGCAATATCATCTATTGACTTAATGTAATTAATGAAAATAATTCCATATGAGATCAACTGTCATATGGTATTGTATCTTTGACTAATATGTCGAGACTTACTTTATACATATGACATACACACACTTGTCACATTCGTTAATTCTTAACTGATTTGACATCATTACATTATCAAAATTTTCATGCCTATTTTAGGTCATATCTCAGTCCTGTTAGGGATATGGACCACCACCATTGCTAAACACACCCCCACACTCTTAAGAATTTTTAGGAAGGTAATCGACATTTTCTTAATTTATAAGGTATCTTATAAATTTTCTTGTGATGCATCTCGTTGAGAATATAATTTGTGGTAAACATTGCTTCACCCCACAAATTCTGAGATTAATCAGAACTCAATCAACATAGCATTCATCATTTCCTTTAAGGTTCTATTTTTTAGCAACTCCATTTTGCGTGTATCCCTTGTAAGGCGTCATTACTCAAGGGATCGACCAAGTTATTATTTGACCATACAACCAATCATGATAACTCATGAATTGGGTAATCCCACCACATAGCTATGTCACTGTATTTGGACTTACCATTTTACATTTTATTTTAATCCTGTGATAGTGTAGATTTATTATCACAATAATGCAAAGATATTAGTGACATTGGTTTATGCCAACATGGAATTTCCAAATAAATTCCTTAACCACTTCATTTTTTTGCCTCTAGTTGCAAATGACCTAATTCAGACTTTTCATTGTAGAGTGAATTATTTAGGTCTATTTCTTAGACCTCCAAGAAATTGCAGCTCCTCCAAGAGTGTATATCTATACACTAATGGGCTTCGAATCCTCTGATTCAGAATTCAAACAAGCATCAATATATCCTTCTATAACCAGAGGATTCCCACTAGATTAATATATAATTTTCTCCAAATATTTATATACTTGGAAACATGGAATAAATCATATTTCCTTCTATTCTAAGCTAGCCATCCCACTTTAGATAGACGTTAGTTACTCCTCCAAGGTTGTATCCTTCATAAATTTACATTCACATACATATATGTATAAATGCCATGTGGATGTTTCTCTAAATTAAGGTATTCCTAAATACAAAATTAAACCATATTCTACCTTCAAATTGTAAGAACTGTATCAAAACCAAAAAGCACATGTTACATTACATACTAAAGTATTATAAAAAACTAATGGAACACTATCTTCCTAAATAGTGGATCCCCTTGTATGGACACTAATGCTACTCATGTTGGGTTAGGACATGTATGTACTAGATATGATGTTAAAATTCACCCATGCATCTTGAATCCATGAATATATGCAATCCTTAGAATTTTAGGATTGGTACGAGCCCCATACTAAGCCAAACTAGGCTCAATAAATCAGTCCTCGTTGCCTCCCACAAGATAAAGTATCAAATTCAGATGAACTAATATAGATCATCCAATAAAGAAAGACCTACTTTTATATCTTAGCCCAAAATTAGCCCAATCAGGTGAACCCACACTTGGTTGTTGTTTTTCTTGCAGCACTTCAACATAGTTGGTGGCTTATCATTTTATTAGGTAACTATGTGCAAAGGATTGTACAACCTTGATTATGATGGTTCAGATATCTATACTGAAATGTACAATGAAGGCCAATAAACATCGGTGGTTCTTATAGTTCAATCTTATGGTTACGGCGTTACTTTGGAATAAAAGGTGACTCCACTCATTTCCAAATATTAATCACAAGCATCCTTTCTACAAGGGACAACCTTGTTTAAGAAAATTCCATAAGTTGTAGACATTGATTGGTTAGACCCAACACACCTATTCATTTAAACAACCGTCTCAAATGATGCAATGCTAATGAAATTATAATGTATTTTATTTTATTTTATTAAATTTGATTAAATGGAATGGTTCAAAGCATTCGTACGTGACTATTCGGATGAACCATTTTGGAAAGGTTTGCATCTTTTGGAAACAACCTAATGGGAAGAGAGTCTTAAGGCAATGGTCAATAAGGTTTAGCAGAAACATAATGTCCATAGAAACATATTTAATGAAAAATCCATCTTTCATTCAAACTTTGATGAGGGAATCTGAAATTCTTTTGTTGAGTTCTCTGAGGATTTTTAACAGTGGATGATTGATTCCAAAAGTCGAAACATTTAAGACTTCCGAGTTTACTTCTAAGAAAAAATCAGAGCAACAAATTCAGATGAAGAGAAGATTGGAAGATTTGGTTCTTTTTAGACCGTCCTTTCTATAGAGATTAAATCTCGTTACAAATAAACCAGAAAAACTTTCTCAGAACACACAGAGAATAAAATATAGAAAAATTGGAAATCTGTCTTCAGATTGTTGTTCTATATTTTATATATAAAGACTGATATGCGCAATTCTGTAAACAAGTAATATTTATTTCATATAATCTAAAAGACTTAAAAATAAAATGAAAAGAATGACTTACTTGACTGGATGAATTGATAAAAAATTAGACCCGAAATTGATCAAGGCTAGTGTTATAAATATGTCCTTAAGACGTATTTCACCGCTCATAGTGGTGCTTATGAGCTTTACATACGTTTGCCTCCTAGGATACAATGATTGACAACACACAAAAGAAGCACTGCAATATGTGTGTCTGGCGAATCAAACTTGTGTTGTACTCTCTCATACAAAACCGCTATAAGGCACTCTATGATGCTTAAATTCAAACACATCTATGATGCCTATTTCAGATACTACAAATTTCAAATCCTTGAAATGAAGGAGGGATGGTCTATTTATAGACTATTCATGTATGTTTGCAATAGGCACAAAATCACACCTTATTGTGTTCGAACAAACACGAAAGCAGAAAGGTTGCAATTTAGTAGCCATCTTCATGTCTGTACAGAATAGACATGGGTCAAAAGGGGTGATTTAATATCCGCATATGTGACTGTTCTATTGGGAATAGTCATGAGGGTAAATTTGTAAAATGTGCATTGAATAGAACACCTCCATAGGTGTAATCGATTCTGGGAGAAATAAAAAATAATAAAAAAATTATTATTTTATTTTTCTTATTGACCCAACCCAACCTAGCCCGGCTTGACTTGGTTCAGCACGTGCGTGTGTGTTGGTTTGGGCTTGACTCATGTTGACTTGGTCCTCCCCCTTCCACAAAACTATGGTACACCTTAGGGCCCAAGTTTATATCCAAGGCTATTTTATATTAACCTCCAAACTTTTTTAGGCTAACCAATGTGGGACTATTCAAGTTTTTCACCCTTTAACTAGTGTTCAACTAGGCACTTTTAGAGACAATTTCTCATTCACCCATTAACGGTTTTGAGCATACAACCATACGACGTTGTTCTCTTCATTGAGGTGAACATGAACCTCTATGAACTCGCCTCAAATGACTTATGGGTCTCACTTTTATTTTAACTAAATGATGCCAAAATAGTTAGATTTTAAATTTGGGCATAGTAAAAAATCTGGGCAGTCAAAATCATTTCCAACAGTCACTTGGATAAGCTTAGGTGGGCATCCCAACTACTTTTTAGGTCAATGATGCAAGCCCCCATCATGTCTTCTAGAGTTTGGATAGTCTTTTGAGATTGTCCATCGATTTGAGGATGGAAAGCATTGGTAAAACATAGGTTGGTCCCATGGCTTGTTGGAAGCCTCTCCAAAATCTAGAAGCAAACCTTGGATCTCTATTAGATACAATGCTAACGGAGGCACCGTGCAAGTGCACAATTTCATCCACATAAAGCTATGCTAACTTGTCTAAAGAATAACTAACTCAGATTGGCAAGAAATGGGATAACTTTGTCAATCTATCCACTATGACTAAATAACATCGAATCCCTTACTTGTCTTAAGCAATCCCATGACGAAGTCCATGGAGATGTGCTCTCACTTCTATTCCGAAACCTTTAATGGTTGTAGGAGTCCAGCTAGTCTTTGGTGTTTATCCTTGACACATTGACAAGTTAAGCATCTATCCACAAATTCTGTAACCTTTCTTTTCATCCTATTCCACCAATAATAGTCCTTTAAGTTGTGGTACACTTTTATGCTATGAGGATGTACCACATAGGTAGAATGATGAACTTCTTCTAAAATTTCCCTCTTCAGGTTGGGATCATTTTGGAACATACAACCGGTTTTCAAATCTCAATGAACCATCTTCATGGAGTAAAAAAACTGTCTTAGAACCACTTCTTACCTCCTCCACAATCTTCATAAGTTGAGGGTCAACCTTTTGAGCACTTTTCACCTTGTTAAGGATAGTGGGATGCATGCTAAGGTGTGCAAGTACACTCAACTCAGTCACATGAAGATCTACTTTCATCTCTTTTAGTTTCTCACAAAGAAATGTTTTCCCCACAATCAAGCAAGTCAATGAACTCGAAGATTTTCTGTTCAATGCATCAACCACAACACTCACCTTGCCAAGATGATAGTGTATGGTATAGTCATAGTCCTTGATTAATTCCATCCACTGCCTTTGTTTGAGATTCAACTCCTTTTGTGAGAAAATGTACTTTAGACTCTTGTGGTTCGTGTAGATCTTACATGTTTTGCCATAGAGATAATGTCTCTGAATCTTCAAAGTGAACACTACTGTAGCCAATTCCAAATAGTGTGTGGGATAGTTCAGTTCTTACGACTTCACCTGTCTTAAGGAATATGTAATCACCTTGCCTTGCTGCATAAGCACACAGTCTACGCCTTGCCTTGAAGCATGACAATACATAATATAACTTCCGAATCCCAAAGATGAAGTGAGAATTGGTGCAGACACTAGCTGATACTTTAACTCTTGGAAGCTCTTCTCACATGCTTTACTCCATTCAAACTTCATGCTCTTCTGGACCAGTTTTGTTAAAGGCATTTTAATGCTTGAAAAGCCCTCAACAAACCTTTTGTAGTAGCCAGCTAAACCCAAGAAACTACAAATCTCATGCACATTCATCGGTCTCAACCACCACAGCCTTTATCTTCTTAGAATCAATAAAAATTCTATCTATGGAGATCACATGGCCAAGAAATATAATTTGGTCTAACCAAAATTCACACTTGCTGAGCTTGGCATAAAGCTTCATTTTCCTCAAAATTTGTAGTGCAATCCTTAAATGTTCCTCATGTTCTCCTGGACTCTTGGAGTAAACAAGTATGTCATCAATGAAGATAATCAAAAAGTTATCCAAATGAGGTTTGAATACATGGTTCATAAAGTCCATAAAAGTGGTAGGAGCATTTGTCAAGCCAAAAGACATAATTAGAAACTCATAGTGTCCATATCTATTACAAAAGATAGTCTTCGGCATGTCATCCTTCTTGTTTTGGAGTAGATGGTAACTCAATCTAAGGTTAATCTTAGAAAAGACCTTAGTGCCTTGTAACTGATCAAATAAGTCATCAATACTTGGCAATGGGTACTTATTCTTTATAGTCAACTAGTTCAACTATTGATAATCAATTCACAGCCTCGTCGAACCATATTTCTTCCTGACAAAGAGTACAGGTGCACCCCAAGGTGACACACTTGTGTGAATGAAGCCCTTGTTTAGTAACTATTAAAGCTACACATTAAGTTCCTTCAATTTAGCCGGTGTCATACAGTATGGGACTGTATAAAATAGATGTAATGCCAAGGACTAAATCAATGGCAAACTCAATCTCTCGGTCTGGAGGCAAACCAGGGAGATCTTCTAGGAATACATCAATGAAGTCCCTAATGATTGGGATGTCATCACTCTTCTTCTCATCAGTTTTGCCATCTACCATGTAGGCAAAATAACCTTAGCACCCTTTTCGGAGGAGTCTGTCAGCTTGTAGTGCGAAGATCACACTAAGAAAGGAGTTGTGTTTCACTCCTTAAAATGATAACTTAGGCTGACTAGGTATGTGAAATACCACTTCCTTCGAGTAGCAATGGATGGTGGCATGGTGTGCTACCAACTACTCGATTCCCAATATCACATCAAAATCTTCCGTATCAAGCAAAATCAAATCCGTAAACAACTCTCTTTCCCCAATCCTGAATACACAAGACCTATATACTGAGTCTACTAGGATGGTCTTCCCTAATGGTGTAGAGACAGTTAAAACAAAATCTAGCAACTTCGGTAAGGAATTGGCATGAATCATGTAGTGGCAAGCAATAAAAGAATGGGTGGATCCTGGGTTAATCAAGATCTATGCATTAAGACCAAATAGGGAAAGTACACCTGTGACAATAGACGGGGATGCCTAGGCATCCTACTTAATGATGGCGTACACATGCCCTGGAACTCTTGCCTTCTACTTTGCCTACATAGGCACGGTGGTCTGATTCCCCTTTCATTCAGGGTAGTTACAAACAAGGTGGCCAACTCGACCACACTTATAGCAAGCACCGGTCTCTCTAAAGAAAACTCTAGCATGGAAACGACCACATGTTGGGCGTAGTAGTCTGGAATCAGTCTTCTTTGGAATCTTAGTCATGTCAGTCCTATTGGCATTCTTTGTTTTTCTCAGTCTTGCAGGTTGAGGGTGCTTCACGTCCTTTCCACGGCTCTTAGCAAGCTCATCACAGTCATGCTTAACCAGTCGTGTAGTCTCAATGACTTCAGCAAAGGTGCTCAAGCAAGTAGTGATCATCTATGTGTAGATGTTAGTCCTAAGTCCCCTTTGAAACTTTTTAGCCTTGGTCTCATCATCTCCTACTATCAATGGTGCAAAATGAGCTAACTCCAAGAACTTCTCCTTATAATAAAGAACGGTCTTGCTACCCTGGGTGAACTCAAGAAACTCATCCATCTTCTCATCTTTCCATCTTTCTAGAATGAAATATAGGTGAAAGGCATGAAAAAACATGTCCCATGTAGGGACCTTGTCAGCATCATACTGGAGGGTGTCGTAGGTGGCCCCCCACCAATACTCCGCCTCGCTCTTCAATACAAAAGTAGCAAGGGACACCTTCTGCTTAGAGGTGTACTTCATGATAGAAAAAATTTTCTCCAATTGTATGATTTAGTTTGTAGCCTCCATGGGGTCAGAGGCCCCCATGAACTCTAGAGGTACCATCCAATAAACCGCTTATAGGCATCACTATCATGTCTGACTATCCTTCCTTGAGGTTGTCCCACATGAGTGACTTGCTCCCTGACCACACCAGTCAGCTCTCTAATAGCACCTAGAACTCCAATTAGGACATTAGCATTTAGCTATGAAGTAGTGGATGACTCAGAACGAGTACTTCTCCTCGACGACATCTATAGATCCTAAAATAAGACAAACAACATGTCTTAGAACTAGGATGTAGCAGTAATCATCTACTTAATTCTAAGATACTTAAAATTAGTAACCTTAAACATCAAACATGAATAATCAATCAATCCTCAAATATTTCTGTTGACTTATCCCAAAAACTCAATCTTTAACTACAAAATAACTTAGATTGTCTATAGAATCTATAAACCTAGGCTCTAATACCAAGTTGTCACAACTCGAATCCACAAGCCATGAAGTGGGCCAGGTTCAGATCTGTGACATGGGGATGATCTGCCCCAAACCCGTTTCTCATAGCGGTGAGACCAATGAGCTTAGAGTGTGTCATCAACCCTCTTACCGATTAACATAACATCTTCCTGTAAATTTATTTCCTAATATTTTCATTCTATTTTAGTCACATCCATTTAAGTCATTTTCTAACAATCTCATTGTAGTGGAATAAAAATATCAATGACATAATCCAAGTAAATGTAGTGGAAAAAGTAATCTATGTCCATCATATACTAATAGAGGTTCAATGTATACATCCATCATAAGGCCTCAAATGGTTATTAATACAAGCCCAAACTAAAATGAATAAACATCTCAAGTCTAATGTCCAAAGGAAGATTAAACCAAATGAGAAGCCCTTAGGCTTAGGTGCCCATCTGATCTCTCACCTCGTTGTCTCGATGACTCCTAGTGATCCTTGTCCTTTGTGTCTCCATCTACGGGTGGTTCCAATTGAGGTAAACTTAACAGGCCTAAATGGAGGGTATGCAGTTTATACAATACTAAAAGAGGCCAAAGATAATCACAATAACAGGCAGGAAGAATCAAGATAAACTAAGGAATCAAAGTAGGAATGAGAGTACATCAAACTTACTAAACATATACATTTACTATGATTCAAGTACACACATGTCACAAAATAACCACAAGAATATCCAAAATAGATCAAATGGAATCATGCATATGCTATATGTTGTATGTCATATGTTAAGTACTATATGTATATGTCTAGTAATATATGTGCCACATGCAAAATATAATAGTATTTTCATCACATAATATATCTAAATGTAAATAGACTATGAAAGGTCTTCTACAAAGTAAATCACATAAACCATATATGGTCTCTAATAAAGCATATCATATATAAACCATAAAAGGTCTCCGGTAAAGCATATGTATATAAACCATAAAAGGTCTGTGATAAAGTATATAGTATATAATTTGTGGACATCGGCGTTCAGGAGGGGTTTGGATTCCCAAGCCAGCCCGTGGTCTCTGGGTCAACTCTTCCGCGCGTGATGCCGGTGCATGAAAGGCCGCTAACCCTTTTACAGGAGGGTTAGGCTTTACTTGGAGTCACCACCAACTCGGGGTTAACCGACAAAGTTGGAAATCGGTTATCTTCTCCGGGTGGAGAGGAGAAGTCTAGACATAAAGGTCTAGAGGTTTAACTCCTAATAGTGGTCTACATTCTTGAGATAAAGGGTAAGTTATTTAGTTGTATTTGGGGAAGGTGTTAGGCACCCCAAATACCCGTCTTTTTAGGGCAACTTCTCTCATTGATACATGTTTCAAATTATGCTAAAGTCTATGCTTGTTAAATGTATAGTTATTGGTCTTGGACCACCCTCGTGGTGTGATTATTACAGTTGGACTTGAGAAATAGTCTCGAGCTGTCTACATACCTGATCATGTGGTTCATATGTTCCTAGGGTTTTGTCGGGATTAAACTGTATGTAGTTCTAGGGGTTTTTTGTGTGTGCCAATCTTGGTAGTTAAATACTTCTAACTATGAGAGTGATGTAGGGTAGATTCATTTTAGATTGTTTGTATACATATAGAGTACTTCATGCTACTGCAAAATGTAAACAAGTTAGTTAAATGGGGGTTAGGACTATGTTATACCAATGTGCATGGTTTTGAGAACCTAACTGGGCTATGACCAAGTCTTAGGGTCTTCAGGTGACGACCCATTACAACATGACCCTAAGTTAAGGAGAAGACCACAAAAGATCAAGACGGGTTAAAATATAGTGAAAGGGTAGGTCGACTCAACCTAGTTACATTGACGCAATAGCCATGACTCAAACATTGTCTCCCAGGTAAAGTTCGGGTATCTAATAAATTTAGAAATTACAAGTGTATAATCAACCATACTATGATAATTGGGAAAGCTGAAAGAGGTATTTGTAATGAAGGGACTCCTAGATTATGTTTATGGAAGGGATTGGTTTGAAGCTGTGTTTCATTTGACTTTCACAAGCTTAACACCTGAAATTCATCCTAACGCCTGAAAATAGGGCCTACAGAGGTACCTAAGCACGTGAATGAATTCCAGGATGGTAGTTGTTTGTGTATAGACTTTAGAGAAGGTCAGGGTTCACTGGGGTGGGTCCCAGATCCCAACACCTGAATTTCTCTAATGCCTAAATTTCTTGTCAACACCTGAATTTTAAGTGATTAAAAATCAGGTGTTGGGTTTGGACACTCTATACTTTAGAGGGCATATCTCTCTCCATAAAATTCTAAATTGAACGTGGTCGGTCAACTTTGGAAAGTTGAAAGAGAGATCTTTCCAACCATATATGATAAACCTATACT
>JAOXJP010129771.1:0-13630 GCA_025762735.1 Platanus orientalis | reverse complement strand
GCCTATATCTACCAGCCGCTCATATGCAGAGCATACATCTATCAATCGCTCGTACGTAGAGACTGCAGTAGATGATCATGTTATAGGAGAGGTGTCGGATGTGAGTGAGGATGATCTAAAGGCATTTGTCCCCGGAACGCCCTCAAACTTGACGCTCCTCACTAGCTACCCCACACATGTTGCTACATTTATATGGAGGCATCAGGTAATATTATTAAGATTGAAAATTTATACTTAATAATAATACCTGGCATACTTATAGTATTTGTTTCAATTGTAAGAGTGGGATATACTGAAGTTGATCAGCCACGGATTGAAGATGGTTGATTGGTTGTACCAGCAGTCAGATGTCCAGAATAGTATATGGAGGGGATATATTGAGCATTTTGGACTACTTCCACTGGTTCGCAGTTCATACTGGACAGTGAGCTGTGTCGTCGTCGCTACATTAGTCAAGCGATGGTACCCTAATACGAAAACCTTTCATATCTCATTCGGGGAGATGACCATCACACTGGATGATGTTAGCACCCTCCTTGCTATTCCCGTGGTTGGGAAAACCATCTCCCACTACCGGTAGGATAATGCACAAACTTTGTTATACCGTGCACTTGGAGTGGGGGCGGCGGAGGCCTGCAAGGAGCTTCGGTCTATCTATGGTTGCTTAGTCAGGTTAGAGTGACTATGGTTGAGATTCCAGGGGGTAACTGGCGCTAGTGATTCGAAGGTGATCAAACACTCTACCAATGCATACTTGCTCTATTTGCTTAGGTGCACGTTGTTTGCTGACAAAACAGGGAGTCGGATGCCAGTCGATTACCTCTACTACTTAGAGGATCTTGATAGCATACATACTTACGCCTGGGAATCCTCTGTGTTGGCATATCTATATCAACAGATAGGGGTTGCCAGTAGGTCAGATGTAAAGCAGATAGTTGGATACATTACATTGATAGAGGGGTGGGTCTATGAGCACTTTCTCGACATTATTCCACACCGGAAGATTGTTTATCAACCTTCAAACTCACGCATCCAGCATTATAGGCCATGCAGGGAGACGAGTGGTCTTACGGAAAATGTGCAGGCACTTTGGGAGACCATTGATGCATAGGGCCCCAACGATGTATGTGTTTGCTTTTATATAGTATCTTTTATATGTATAACGTATATGTTAACTTGTGCAGGTCATTTGGTTACTGTATGATGATAGCAGTGAGTATCACCCACTGCCTGATATTGCATTTTACCATGACATGCTTAAATGCCTTAACATCGTGGAACCCTATCATCCGATGCAGGTTCTGACATAGTTTAGGTGACAACAGATTATTCCATCTACCCCACTAGCCTCGGAACAACAGGTATGGGGTTCATCTGTAGTGACATACATGCCCAGTTAAGTTTTTTATGAGGAGGTATGGGCGGTATGGTAGAGCCATATACTCTTAGCCAAGCATTGATCCTTGTCTGCACGTTTTCCTGCCAACTGTGCACCTAACTATATAGACTGATATACACGCGTATCACACCCAAATGATAAATCAGTTTAAGCAGCACAGCCTGTTCAAATGAGCTCTCGGCGGTCATTCACGACAGAGGAGGTAGATCATTTCAACATTCGTATTTCTCTCATTTTAGTTATTTTTTTATTACAACTTATATTTATATGTGCTTATTTTAGCGTGTTGAGCAAGTCAGGTCTATACTAAGACCAGTCATGGAGGATCATCCTGAGGCAAACCAATACAGTGTCGTGATGTCTGCGCTTAGGTGGGCCTGGGATATCGTGACCTGTCATGGGGAGCCCACAACAGCGATGACGACATACACATGAAAGAGGACGATCATAGAGACCACTGACTTAATGGAGACATATTTTTATCCTTTTTTAGTTGATGAGTTGTATTTTGTATTTTATAGGGGATGAGGCCCCTCATACATTGTATTATTTTGTTTGGGTTTATATAATCCACAGTTTTATTTGTTGGCATTCCTTCTTTACTTGTTATTATGATTACAATTTTATACTTTAAAACCACGTACTAAAAGATCTCATTCACTCAATGAATAAAATAAAATAAAATGACAGGTAAAAAGGGGGTCATCCCTATCGATTAGATACATAAGTTATTAATACAAATTACACAATCAATACACTGTGTGAGTGTCAGTTGTTAGACAAATCAACCGTCTCCTATGTCACTACATCCTCACTAATAACATGTCAGAATTCGTAAATTCTCGATTCGTACGAATGTAGTGCCCATCCCCACACATTATTGCTTCGATATCTATGCCAAAGTGTCATGATGGGTGGGATAAGATGACCCAACATAAGGAAGACCTGTACACATAACAAACAATGAAGTTAAACACTACTAAAAAATGATTGACTGTAATAGCACCCTACACATTAACATTTACCTATACAAAGTGGTTCTCGTTTACGAAACCTATGGCAACTTCCTTCTAGGTGGCAAGTAGTAATGGGTTGGATCGGAGTGGCAAGAATGTCAGACACTGTCGCGCACTCAAAAGGTACAATACAACATTGTAATAATTGGCTATTAGGTGTCCACATTCTGGGAAGGTCATCCAATACTCATATAAAGGACCTTCCCTAAGGTACGCAATCGAACACCTTAGCTTCTACATTATTATAACTCCACAAAAAATAAACTCATAATAGTGTCCATAATTGTCCAATTTCCGTAACAAGTCCACTCGGACTTGCACCCAACTATCCTCTCTCATGCCCAACAAGCCAACAATCAGCCTGAACCCCTAATTTTCATCGGTTGCTACATCTATAATAGACTGAATAAATGGACGTATATTGGCTAGAAAGTGCATAATATAAGCATCATAGGACAATGATCGAACTGACGACGTACGAATGACATGTAATAGAAAGGATAATGCTTGAGCAATAACGGCATGACAAATCATAAGAATTAATATGTAATATTTAATATATAAACTATTACCTTTTCCTTCGTACTTCTATGTCGAGTTGGTCTGATTGATTGTAAAGGGTCGACATCCATTGGATCGATGCTCGCCGGGGAGTAGCTATCTTGTACCGATGGTACTCTCTCAAATGCGAAAGGCTCACGTCAAGTAGATTTATCCATTTTCCCATATGGCCTACCTCACATTGTTGATTTCATCTATGTTCTTCTACGTGTGTACACTTTGGATTTATCAACACCCTTAATTTCCTAAGCAACTGGGCCTTGCTTGACTGGCCAGCTTATGCGTAAACCTGTTTAAACATATCTAATTCCTTGCTAGAAATTTCATCTTAGCTTGCATTATTCTGGTTTGACCTGGGAAGCAGATCAAGCTTGTGTCAAAAAGGATGCACAAAATCAAGTAGGATTTGATGCCTCTACCTACTATGGTCAGCAATTTTGTGGGCACATGGCAGGTCGTGGGTGCGTCTAAGCTAACACTCGCATGTAGAGGAGTCAATCCCAATAAAAGAAGCTCACTTTGTCTTATCATGTAACTTCTCAAGTGCAACAATGGATACGTTCCCACGTAGCTCTCTGAACTCGGATAGCCTAAAACTATGTTGGATGACCATCTTTGATTTCTTAACGATGCCTTTATTTATGTATGTTGTAACAAGAGCATATTGTGTACGTTCAACCAAGATGACTTGAAATTGTCCTGACTAGATCCCAATTATCTCTTCAACTTAACATGGGCACTCTCAACCCTGCAAGCAATATAAAGAACAACTAGTTGAAGTACCCTATCAATAAGGGACAATTATAAGTAGAATAAAAAAACAAAAATAAAAGACAACCATACCTATTCATCGTTGTGGCCCCCAGATGCATAACTTGGTATGTCCAGGCTGTAACATACCTATCCCTATAGGTATCTAGCTAACTACTCCTCACGTAGTGAAGTGCGTTTGGATACCCACTAAACTGTTTCTCCAATAGTGTTATGTGGTTATGGTAATCATCTTTTGTTGGTGACACCACCATCCAGTAGGTCATGAACAAATCCCATACCTCCTTTGTCGAAAACAACTTCTTACATGTTGTAAGTATATTCTTATTGATGTGCCACCTACACAATAAATGTGTGGCAGTGGGAAACACTCTTAAGATAGCATTCATCAAGGCCAAGTCTCTACCTATTATAATGACATTAGGCAAGGCACTATCATCCATAATACCGCGCAAGACATCTAAGGCCCAATTGAAGTTGTCATCCCTTTCATGTTGTAGATATACAAACGCCATAGAGAAGGTCATGTCAATAGATGTCAACCCAACAATTTCTAAGAAGGGCATACGATATTTGTTCTTTTTATACGTGCAATCCATGAGCAACACATGTGGAATTCACGTAATAAATCCAAACTGGTTAGGTTTTCCCAAAATTAGCCGGTGACAGCCTCATTATCCTCACTAGTACGGTGCCACTCGATGTACTGATGCTCAGCCAACAGTGCCAATAATTGTTGCATCTGGGATCTCCCACCCTTTTCTTCCAGCTTATATTTGTGTTGTGCATTGTAGATTGACTTTATTGTAGTTGTGTTGAGGGAATCTCTTTACTTCAAGTAACCAAAATGTCTTTTGGTTTCACATTACTCTTCGACATGTCCTTTAATAATGAGTACTCCTCTTTGGATAATCTACCAGCAAAGGAGTGACCCTCTAGATGATCGGCAACCGAGTGATTATGCATGCTACATACACCTTCTAACATCCAATCATCATCGGTGGAAAACTTTTTACCTTTCAAACGGAATGGACATTCACATTTTTTGGCACCCGCCCCCTAACCTCTGCACCCACACGGACGTTTTTAGATCTATTGTCTACTCTATATCGTCCACTCCTCTCACATTCTAAAGTCAAACTTAGTTTTCTTCTCATAGCACCACCTGAATCTGATTTCAAGATGTTAATCACAAATCCATTTATCTTTCTAACATCTGTTACCCACTTAATCAAGGTTGCCGGCTTCTGAATATCTGCACAAGAGATGGATAATACAATACTTAATTAATCGAATAATATTAACCTATAGAACAAAGTGACTTTAAGCTCGTATTACAGATTGATTTTTACCTGGTATGTCATAAACTAAGAAGTGTAATCAATAATAATTTTTTATGAAGTTGGGCTACAATGAGTCAAATCATTGACCTACAATCATACAATTAATATATAAGATATAATTAAAAATATTAAAAAAAAATTCAAAACTAATTTTTTTTTTTGATAGTGTTTGGAGAGAACAGTCAGAACAGAGGGGCTCTGTTCGGTGACCACAGACAGAACACCCCTTGGGGTGCTCGGCTGGATGAACAGAACACCCTCCAAACACCACCTGGAAGGTAAAAAAAAAAAACACATACTTGCTCTTCTTCTCACTCCCAATCACTTCCAGGATACTCTATGGTTTAGATTTTTGCTTCTAATGCTAATAGTTTGCAACGAAGAGAGGAGGAGAAAACTTGGGAGAAATGAAGACGAGCATAGAAGATGGAGGAATAAGAGAGGAAGAAGGGAAGATGTTGGGTTTTGGAGGGAAACGAGTGAGGTGTGTTTAGAAATTTTATAAAGTTTTTTTTTTAATGTTAGGAAGGGTATAAAGGTCTTTTTATATTAGGGTATTTTGGAAAAAAAAAAGAGTTTAAGTGAGGTAAGTTCAGAAAAACTTGAGGTGTAAATAGCAACTCCCATACTTTTTTATTTGAGTACCCATTTTGATGTTTTTATGACATGTGAGCCTATGATGTGATGTGCTCACACCAATGTTGGTCACAGAAGATTCACAAAATGCATAGACACTATACATACATATATGTTGATCACATTAAGCATCTAAATAATGGATTAACAATATTATTATTATTTTGGGCTTTATCATAGGCAATTATGTTTCAGCAAGGCCTACTACGTCTGAGGTGAAATAGGCTATCGTGTAAGATTCCCACGCGTAAGTTTTTAATGAGAATGCATCTCCAACCTTCAACTTTGATGAGTCTGTTAGTCACAAACCATATCTTTAAATATACATAATATATATAGTATATAATTAATGTGAGAAAACCTTACAATCTATTTTTATATTAAAATTCTTGGAGACTCCTTTGCGTCTACCTTGCTGTTTCCAGACTTGTGTCTTTAATGAGAATTGGAATTCGTCATCCTCCTTTAAATAATGTCATCACAAACTTGTCTTACCTAATATTATATATATGGGTGAAGCTCTCTACCTTATCGGTGAAGCTCTCTACCTTATCTCAGCAAAGTTGTAAAATTTCTTGCAATGGGATCAATGGAACCTAAGGCGGTTTTCTCATCCTCAACCAGGTCAAATTTCTCTCTCTCTCTCTCTCTCTCTCTCTCTCTCTCTCTCATGTGTTCTCTCTCAAATGTGTTGGAGCTTGCAGATGGTGGTCTAAGGGCACCGTTGCCGTTGTCACCGGAGCAAACAAGGGGATTGGTTACGCGTTTGTGAAGCGGTTCGCAGAGCTCGGATTAACTGTAATCCTGACTGCTAGAAATGTGTCAAGAGGGAACAAGGCAATTGAGTCACTGAAATCCCAAGGATTGCATGCACAATTCTTTCCCCTCGATATATCAGATCCATCTTCCATCAACGCTTTCGTTTCATGGTTAAGAGAGCAATTTGAAGGGTTGGATATTCTTGTAAGTACATCCAGATAAAGATTCATAATCCCACATAGATAGGTATGAGGAGTGTACATTTTGTGTTCTTGTGGAATGTAGGTTGTGGTTTCTAAGCAGCAGATAAATGAACTATTGGATATGGGTTCCCATCTAGAGACCTTGTGATTGAATTGATGGATTAAATGCTCATAACTTTCCATCAGTCACATTCATGAAACCAGTTAGCAATAATTTAATGAACAGTACAGAAAGAAGTCTATAGATATGGGGACCTACTTGCTGTTAGGACTCTTAACCCTTTTGAGCAGTCTTACCCATAAAATTTTATTTCCTTGGTCTTTCATATTTCTAAGATTTTTTTTTTCTAGATTATTAGAAATTAGAAACAATAAAAGTATATATATATATATATATATGCACTGGATCTCCTACTTGGAATTCGTAATATTTAAACTTCTTGAATCAATAAAAATAAATTAGGAAGACACACACAAATATGATATATTAAATATTCTGGGAAAACCATATATCTAATTACTACAAGGGTTTTCTGCTGCATGGAAGCCTGACGCTGCTACTGATCCAAACCCGTCTGATACATAACTTTGTCGTGCACATCAGCCCCTTGTGTCTCGTCTTACTTTTTGGTCGGCGCAGGTGATATCACTCCCCATACCCACCACCCATTTATTAGACTTTTTCCCAGCTAGT
Source organism: Platanus orientalis (assembly GCA_025762735.1). Taxonomy (NCBI): domain Eukaryota; kingdom Viridiplantae; phylum Streptophyta; class Magnoliopsida; order Proteales; family Platanaceae; genus Platanus; species Platanus orientalis. The sequence continues at coordinate 6,248 of JAOXJP010129771.1, read as the reverse complement.
GAATGGTTATAAAAATGGAATAGGGGTTATTGTACCACGTGGCAGAGATAGAGCTGATCTTAATATCTTGAGGGGTGAGGTAGCCAGTGGAGCTTGTGTCCCACCAACCCAACTACCACATTGAAAAAGATGGAGTTTCTTAACAGCAATTTAAAAAGAGTTTCCCTTGCGAGCAGGAGAGGATCCCAATTGCAATTTAATGCTCCAAATGACCAAAAATAGAAAATTTTGCTTCTTTGGTTAATGACTTAATGTAGTCTGTTCAATTGTTCAAAGTTCCGGTAGTGCCTAGGGGGTTGATTGGTACAATGACCAGAGTTCAAAATCTTCTAACAACTAATCACTACTGACCCACTTATTCCAATTGCCTCTTTTTTTTCAAAAAATTCCAGGTGAACAATGCTGCAGTCTCGTTCAACGAGATCGACGAGAACTCGGTGGAGCATGCCGATGCAGTAATGAGGACCAACTTCTATGGAACCAAGTTGTTAATAGAAGCCCTTCTACCATTGTTCCGCCGATCGCCTTCTATTGGCAGGATACTCAACATCAGCTCACGACTAGGTTTGTTAAACGTAAGTTATACCACCCTTTTCCTTTTTTGTTATCAGTACTTTGTCTCCGCTTGATGACTCAATAATTAAACTCATCAGCTAGCTATAACCTTCTGTTTGACTTTGATCATGCAATATGCATGCATGTAGAAAGTCAGAAACCCTAGTGTAAGGGAAATACTGCAAGACGAAGAAAGGCTATCTGAGGAGCATATCGACAGTATAGTGGGATGGTTTCTCCAGGGTGTGAAGAATGGGACATGGAAGGAACAAGGGTGGCCAAGTATTTGGACTGACTACTCCGTCTCTAAACTTGCCCTGAATGCCTATTCTAGGCTTTTGGCAAAGCGTTACCAGCGATGCGGTTTAAGCGTGAATTGCTTTTGTCCGGGCTTTACTCAGACGGCTATGACTCGTGGTAAGGGCAATCACACAGCCGATGAGGCAGCTGATATCGGAACTAAGCTACTCCTTCTTCCACCTCACAAACTCCCTACCGGTAAATTCTACACTGGCTATAACCCTGTAGTATATTCCAAGTTATAGGGTGGTTGGTTGGTTAGGTTCATATATATGCCTTTTTTCTCATATGTATGTATGATGAGAGAGAAATTGTTCATTCACGTGAGGACACTTCCTATCTTTCTCTCCTCGTGGGAAGTACACAAGTCATAATTTATAAATAGGGAATTATAACTTGTTCTCAACATATAAAGAGTACTTTTTAATCAATGTTTGTCCCTTCCAAAATATAAAATAAAAATCAATGTTGACATTTAAGTGCATAACGATGATAAAATGTGGCACAGTTGAACCGGAAGAATATTGTCAAATGGACGCCTTAAAAGTTGACTTAGACCTGCAAACAATTCTATGAACCGCACAGTAAATGTTATTTGTTTTACAAAAATTTATCATAGCAACTAGTTAATAAAAAAAAAAAAAAAGGAAATAGTATTTATTTATTTTTGGTAAATGGAAGATTTCATTAAGAAGGGAAGGGGAAAACAAAGCGACTGTCCCCCTCTAGAGCTTTAGTGAGCCAAGGATGGCGAGAGACAGACCAAAATGAGGAGGGGGAGGAACGACTATGGGTCACAAGAACATGGGCAACTATGTTAGCCGTCCTCCTAATCCAAGAGAAAGAACAAACATCAATCAGAGATATAAGTTTTTAACAATCAGATAAAAGGCCTTTAATAGGAGTAGGCCATTCATTTCTATCCCTATCAATAAGATTGAAAAAAGGTTTAAAGTCTCCTTCAAGCACCACATTCTTTAGCCCAAGATCAAGGGCTTTTGAGAGGCCGATACGAGCTGCCCAACATTCCTCAACTTCTACCGACCCAAACACACCCGGCTTTGCCAGGGCGAACAAAAAGGAACCATCAGCTTTCCTACCAACAACACCCGCTCCCGCAACATTACTACCCGGAAGGAAGGAACCATCAAAATTAATTTTAACCGTATCATCACAAGGGGGGGGACCAAAAAGAAGTACCCTCCACCCCCAATCCTTCCCCTTGAGTACCAAGGAGATCATTCATTTCCTTTACCAGCCTACAAGAGAGAGAAATGGTTTTAGAAAAGGAAGCATCATGATTAGAAAAGATCAAGTCATTTCTATATTTTCAAATACACCTACAAAGAATAGCAATTTCAGATTTCACATTTATGCCAATGACAAGAAAAGACTTTTCAAGCATAAACAATTCATGAACCATTCTATAAACGTGGAGAAGGGAGAGTTCTTAATTCTAAAAGCAAGAGGAGAAGCAAACCAAAATTTGCAAGAGGATTCATAGATGAGGAGACAATGGGCAGTGGATTCATCTTCTTTTTGGTATTGAGGGCATAGGGAGTTAACCTCAATGTTTCTTTTAATTATGTTTAATTTAGTTGGGATAGCATTATGATTGGACTTCCAAATAAAATGTTTGATTTTTTGTGGAATGGGAAGCCCCCATAGCATATTCCAAGGGAAATTAGAAAGGCTAGGGATGGAAAGAGGGGGATGAAGCCACATGATAAGTCGATTTATCAGAGAAGACACCCTTTTTATCAAAGTGTCAAATAAGCTCATCATCATAATTGTCTCTGCATAAAGGAATTTTGGAAATGCATTCCAACTTAGAACTAGGGATCAGATTTGCAATGGGAGTCAGATCCTACTTACTGTTTATAGGGTGGATGAGTTCAAGAACAAACCTAGGATACTCAATTGGAATATGGCTAGTAGGATTGAGTTTGAAATTAGGGCCTATAGGAATTCACGGGTCTTCCCAAATCTTAACATGATATCCTGAGTAGGCTTGCCACCTTATGCCATTTTGCAACAATTCCTTTCCTTTTTTGGATACTTTTCCAAGCCTAAGAGCTATCGTTCTTGGGTTTGGAGGATAGGAAATCCCCATTTGGGAAGTAGAGAGATTTAAGGAGGCACATCCACAGAGAATCAGGATTGGAGTGAATTCTCTAGGCTTGCTTAGTTAGAAGAGCAAGGTTGAAATCATGAAGATCCCTAAAACCTAAACTACCACCTTTCTTGCTAACCCTTAATTTTTCCCAGCTAATCTAGTTAATCTTTTTCTTTGTTTTATCGCTCCCCCACCAAAATTTCCTCTGTAAGGAATTGATTTCATTACAACATTTCTTAGGGATAAGGAAGTAGGACATAGCATAGCTAGGGATAGTAGTGACGACCGATTTAAGTAAAACCTCTTTACCTGCTTGATTAAGGAATTTTGACTTCCATCATTGAAATCGAGCATTAGCTCTTTCACCTAAGAAAGCAAAGAGGGAGGCTTTATTCCTTCCAATCGAGGAGGGGAGACCAATGTAGTTACCTAAGATTTGAGAGTGTTTCATTTTAAAAACATTTTGGGTTAGCCTTTTAAATTGCCTAGGAGTATTTGAGCTGAAGAACAAATTAGATTTATCATGATTAATCATTTAGCCAGAAGCAATGCTGAACTCTTAGAGGCACAAATTGATAGAATTGAATTCGGACATACTAATCTTAGAGAAAATATAACAACCGTCCGGAAAGAGAATATGAGTGAAAAGAGGGTTACTGGCTCTAATTCTAACCCCAAAAATAAAATAAGACCAGATCTCTCTTTATCCCTAAGCAGAGCTGACAGACCTTCAGCACAGAGAAGGAAAAGGAAAGGGGATAGCAGATCTCCCTATCTAATACCTCTAGAAGGGCAAAAGGAATTGCCAGGGGAACCATTAATGATGATACAATACGAAATAGATGAGAGACATTTCCACACCCAATTATGCCATTGACCACTAAAACCAATCTTTTTCATCATTGTAATGATCATTAGCCATTCAACCCAATCATATGCCTTGCTTATATTAATCTTCAGGGCTACATGATTGTGGGCATCACGGAAAAGGTCTGTGACCCACTTCGGGGTGTTTGGAGTTACCACAAACTCGGGTTTTTACAGGTGGGGTTGGGCGCCTACCTTCTTTCTAGGGGAATGGAGGATATAGGCTTTTTAGGGCCCAGGCTAGGTGAGTGGCCTAGGGTTGACTCTCTGATTAGTCTGGTTTTCAGGGATCTAGGTAAGTTGTTTGATTACAATTGGAGAAGGTCTTAGGCACCCAAACTACCCACCTTTTTAGGGTGGCTCCTCTAACCTAGCAATTTCTAAGTGCCAGTAAGCGATAGTGTGTGTGTGTGTGTGTTTATTTTATTTTATTGGTCTAGACCACCCCTATGGTGTGATCACTACAATCGCACCTGAGACATAGTCTCTGGCTGCCTACATACTCGATCTTGTATGGTTCTATGTTCCTATGGTTTTGTTGGGATCAGATTGCATGTAGTTCTAATATTTGTAAGTCTCGATACTCAAGTATATTTGACTGTGGGACTGATTCAGGGTAGGTTCATTTTAGGGTGTTTATATACTTACAGAGTACTCCCCTCTACTAAAATGTGTTAGTGAAAGGGGGTCAACACTATGTTATACCAATTTGAGTGTTTTATGGACCTAATTGGGCTATAATAAAGTCCCAGGGTCTTTGGGCTATGATAAAGTCCCAAGGTCTTTAGGTCGTGAACCAGTACGACATGACCCTAAGGTAAGGTGGTGACTTTAAAGAAGTTGGAAAAGATTGAAAGGCAATGATTGGGGCGGGTTACTCAGTCGGATCGCACTGACGTAGCAACCACAATACCAGCTTTGTCTCCCAAGTAAAATTCAGGTGTTTGGATATCTAGATGTCAGATGTTGGGCTTGGTCTATGTACAAATGTTTAGAGAAGAGTTTTGGGAGGTTTTTTTTTTTATCAGTATGCCTAATCTCCTTGGCATATGCCTGATTTCTCACAGAGTGGGATTTCAAGCGTATAGGTCAAACTGGGTCCCACTTGGTCCCTGTGGTCAATTCCAAGTGTTACATGTTTACACATGGGTCACATCTCTAAAATTTTGGGAGTTTTGAAGTTTTAGTGGGGTTTTGAACCCTGAGAGATGTTACTAGGGATTTTCTGCTCAGGTATGCCTGAAATCCTTAGGGTACGCCTGAAATCCCACAGAATGGGAATTCAGGCGTACTACCTCTGTTGGGCTTTTTTTGGTCTTGACTGTTTTGTCAGAAGGTTGGGGCTCCATGAGGGGAGTATTGAAGGGCTTGGTGACTAATCATAAGTCATTATGAGGCCAAGGGCAGTATGAGACCCATTTATCTTGGTACGCCTGAATTCTAGGGTACGCCTGATCTCTCACAAAGTGGGAGTTCAGGCGTACTATATTTTTCTCAGAAAAATAATGGTTGTTTTCTAGGTTTTTGGGCACCTTTTTAGGGTCCACTGACCTTTGGCTATATAGAGGGCATAAGTGACATGCTTAGGGGGTTTCACAAAAATCCCCAGCCTCTGAAAAGTGGGTGGGACCCACTTTTAGATTTTTCCAAAATGAAAAATTCCGTGTACTCAACACAGATTTTTCATAAAAATCAGGGTTGCGGGACCCATATCTTGGAATCCTGAAATTGGACAGGTATCAAAGTTTACAAAGGGTTTAAGGGATCAGTTGAGAGTTCCCATTTAAAATTTTGAATCAACATTCATTTTACATAGAAAGTTATAGACTAAACAAGATAGAGAACTACTAAAATTCAGAAATTAGACAGCATGTTATACATCAAATAAAAAAATACATTAAAAATAGCTAGAATTTGAAAATGAACTTTAAAAAATTTAATTAGATAGCTAAGGTAACTATTTCAACAGTGAACTAAAAGGTTCAATTGAAAGAATTTAGAAGGTGGGCCAAAAAATCATATATGGGGCTGGTTCTTCAAAACAGTGCTTGAAGCACACTGTTTTTAAGGGTGAAGTGGGGTTCATTCTTAGAACCCTTCCCCTCTTTCTGAGGTCCACCTTGGACATAAAAGTAGGTACAAGGGTTAGTGACATCCCATGTGAATCACTGACCTTACCATAGCATACAAATAAAGAGAAAAGATACCCACTTTTATACTAAAGCATAAAAAATAGAAAGGGGGGAGGCAAGTTGTCTCCCCTATGTCTCACTCAATAAAATAGAAGAGATGGATCCATTATATCATGATGGGGGGATCTATAAGACATAAAGGAGGGGGGGAGAGCGGGCCTACCTGGTCGTGGGTTGGCTCCTTTTTCTTCTTTCTTTCATTCTCTTTTTCTTCCTGT
>JAOXJP010129760.1:0-13631 GCA_025762735.1 Platanus orientalis | reverse complement strand
ATAGACTCAAATGGAGTCTTAGATTTACTCTATAGAAGGTAAGTGAAGGAAGAAATTGCAAAAAAAATGCAAATTTAGGGGTTTTTTATGACTAGCGTTACGGGGGTACAGGTTTGCGAGACGCGGCATGCGATATTCCCTGTATCGCATGCCTGTAGACCATTTAAACTAAAATGACCCTGTTTTAGACAATTTATTGCGAGATGAGTGTATATCTCGCGATACGTATCGCGATAAGTTGTTAAATCTTCGAAATGTTGCAGTTTAGGGGTGTTTTGTATCGCAGACCTGCGATACCGATACGTATCACGCGATACGCCCCGTATCGTGCGATATTTTGAACCATGCATATGATTAGATTGAGCGTGTTTTGTTCATGGAAAATTCAGCCTCGAAGAAACCTTAATGATTGAGAAATAAAAGAGATGGGGGGTCTTTTGGAGACTTCGGAGAGTTATGTGATTGGGGATGCGGATATGCAGGATGAGATGTGTTGGGGTTTAGATGAAGATAAAGGGTTTACGGTGAAATCTATGTTTGCAGCCTTATGCCCCCTTCAGGGTTGCCGTCTTTGGGAGAGTGTGTGTGGAATAGGCTGATTTAGTTGAAAGTTTCTTTTCTAATGTGGGAACTAGGGTGGGATAGGGCCCCTACGGTGGATAATTTGATTGTGAGAGGGATGATTATCCCAAATCGGTGTTGTTTGTGTTTAGCTGCAGTTGAATCTTCGGGGCATCTTTTTATTCACTGCCTTTGGGTTTGGCCTTTCTGGAGCTATTTCTTATCCCAATTTGGAGTAGCTTGGGTTCAGCAGAGATCGGTTAGGAGCCTGCTCCAGTGTTGGCAGGGCTAGATTTGTAGAGGCAGAAATGAGGTAGGCAGGTCGTTGTGTGGGAGGAGAGGAATAGGATAACGTTTGAAGATAATTCCAGGCCGCCTCATATGATCATTGATGCCATTCTTTCGAAGATCTATGGTTGGGTGTTCGTGGGTCAGAACCAGGAGTGGCCTCCTTTCCAGTCATGGATATTTGATTGGGACTCCTTTATTATATAGCCCGATGGACATGCTTTCTGTTTTACGTTCATTGTTTCTATATCTTGTTGCTTGTTGTGTTTGGTTGGTTTAGCATCTCTCATGCTGTTTTAGTCGCTTTGGGCTTTTTTAATGAATTACCTTATTTCTTCAAAAAAAGAATGGTTAAGATGGTAGACTTAGAGACTTTGATGGTTTAACCATATTTGTATATGACAATTCTGATGAAACATGGAGTTTTGGGTGGCCATTCTTGTTAGCTTTTCTGCGCTTTTTTGCTTTAGGTATTTAGTGGGCTGCATATGCCTTGTATAATTGGGATAAGGCTGTTTGTTGTTGTTGTATATGCTTGTATGTTAAAGTCAAATTACCTTATACTCTTTTATCCAATTTGAGGAGCTCTATTTGTTAGCAGACATTTGAGATTTGAAGAATAGATAAAACTTTGTTTTCTGCAGATTTATAGTGCAGATAGTAACTTGTTCTTGTAGCATGCAGTTCTCGTGCAATTAAGAGTTGTAACTTGATAAACTCCTTTGTTTGATGAACTAGACTTGAGAGAAAGATGGTTGCTTGAGATTGTCTGGTCACAAGCTGACAACAGTCATAACTTATATCCATTTCTATTTATTTCTTGTCATGAGTATTTTTTTTTTTGACACTGTGATGCAGCATGTATGTAAGTGAGTGAAGTGTGTGCATAGGAGATAAGGTATAAAACTACATAAGTAGTAAAAGTGCTATAATCTTGATTCCTACTTGCACTAAATTCAAGCAAATCAGATGATTCTTTAATTAAAATAGATATGCATTAAAGTAGTTAAAGAAAACAAAGTAAAGAACAATAATGAAACCTAACTAATATATTAAAATACTCAACTAATTTAAAGATATCGAATGTGGATGTTTACTGTCCCGAAAATTCTGACTCTGTAAAGTGTCCAATAAAATACCCAGATAATGATAATGAAGAGGGAAAACAGCAAAATAGGTTAAAGGTATTAACCTTAGGCACATTATTGAGCTAGTAGATGATAGTCAATGGGATGGGTCTGTAGGACTGTTCAAACAGTAAAAGTCCAGCAAGAATGTATATGGGGAAATTTAACAAACACCTAGTATGCGGAAAATTAAAAGTATATCAACTTATGATATTAGGCAATTATTCAATGGGGGTTTGCAAGGGGTTTTAAAGGGATGATGTTATGCAATTATTAGGGGTTCAAAACAGGGCTGTGGGGTTAGGAAAACACCCAGGAAATACCCCTAGTAGTCCATAACATATGCCACAACAAACCATCAGATTACCACCTATCTAGGAGTTCAAAAGAGAGCAAAGAATGGAAGATTAAACCTGGTTTTGATGTGAGATGATCCTTAGGTGTCTTCTAGTAGGGACCCTTACAAAATCCCAGCCTCTAGTAGCCAAAAACCACAGGATTCGATGGAGTATGAAAATCTGGTCAGATTTCCAGGTGTGCTGCCTCTCTTGGAATAACTCCTTGTGGAGTTTTGAATTGAGGGAAGTTTTCTGAGGAGGGCTGCTTCCTTGTGTATCGCCTCGGGGTGTAGAACACCCTAGAAGTGTTGAATCAACGGAAACTTTGGCTTGTTGCAAACAGTAATCAATCTCCCAAAATCTGTCCAGAATGCATGGGTGATGCCTGGGGCTGAGAAAACCCAATAGGAGTTGCCTAGAAGTGAAATTTAATGTTGCCTTTCACCTCTACTAGGGTCGTCTAGGTTTTGCACACCTTGTAGGAGCTTCAAATCAAACTAAAAACTGATATCTATTGCTTGGTAATCAATCTTCCAAAGCTGGGTAAAATTCTTCATCAAGCAAAACCTATAGAAACAAGTTTGAACATGGAGGAAAAAGATGGATGTGGACCTTTTAACCCAAAGGGAAGGGGTTGACCTCTACCACCACCGTTAAACTAGGTGGAAGCTTAATCCCTTTCCAGGGTTTTAGATCCTTGTAGCTGAACAAGGAAGAAAAAGAAGAGAGCCACGTTCAATTTTCAAACTCATAAATCGCATAGCATCAAAAAAGACAAGGCCATGGGGTCATTATAAAGACTCCCAGGGTTAGGTTTGGGTACAAATTTGTGCTCTTGACTAAAATACCCCCCAAACCCATGTACATATATCCAGAATACCCTCAAACATAAAAAAAGACAAAAAAATCCCTAATAAACAAATAAAGACTAAACTACCCTCAAATTTCCCCCCTACAAGAGACACAAACACTCTTCTACTAAATAAAATAACTCCTAGACAAAGCTGAGAAGACCCTGGACATCATGTAGATCTCTACTAGAATCATAGCAAAGGCCCAACTCTCCTACGGTGTCTCTGGTAAGTCTAAAAAGCATGCCTGGACCCGATGTCATCATCACACTGATTCTTAAACAAATAATAGTGCAATTGCACCTTCATCTCACACATTCATCCATTGTAGAGGTTCCACTTTATTTTCAAGGATTCCTTATAATACTTGTGGGTATGAAATGTGTATTGTGCCTCTTTGGCATTTGTTATTATTGATGATGCGAGATAGTAAACAACCCATACACTCAAGTTATGGGTCAACAACTTTATGTGTGTCCTATGTTTTTTCATGTCAAAATTTGCTTAAATCTATTGATTTTGGTGTCATTAGAAAATATTATTCTATTGCATATCTAGCGAGCCTAAGATGCACATAGCGGATGTGTTTTGAGAAAATTATGGCTAAAATAGGGATAGTTCATGGTTTTGTGATGAGAACATATATTTTTTCATAATTAAGGTTACAACTATTTAGGTCTATTTCTATTGTCTTACGAAATCATTTATTTAGTTGTTTGAGAGTTCTCTTAAAGGTTTTAAAATAAAAGTTTTGTGGATTGAAGGTGGCATTGGTACTGCTGAGTGTATGGTAAAGGATAGGACTGTTATTGTTTGGCAGGGAAGTAGAAGCTCATGAACTCTCCATAATCATGCTCTTCGTGAGGTTCTCTTCATCCTGAGTCTTCATACTAAGAATGTCTTGGATCTCCACTTTGTTGATAAGACAAATATGGTCAATTGGCCTCTTTAGCTTTGGGATACCTTGCAGAGTTGCAGGTTGCTGATAAGATGAATATGCTTCTGATTGCACTTGCCAAAAACTCTCCACCATATCCATGGTGTGTGTTGAGATGTAACGGTCATCATACTTAGTAAAACCACATGGTGTAGAAGAGCCATCACCAACTATTCCACCTTCCTCAGTGGCATTGGCACTAGCTCTACCCTCGCCAATGGCATTGACACCAGTTCCACCCTTCCCAGTACCACCAATTGCATTAACGAGACAACATCATCATCACCACTATCCATTGAACTCCGATCATCAACCTCTACTTCATGGGCCTCCGCCTTATCACCATTCTTAACATCGACTACAAGGCTAGTAGGAATATTCGAAGCATAGAGTGTCAACTGTATTGCTACTACCCTAAGAATTATCAACCACCAATCCTGTGTCAAGCCAGGCTGGATCTTGCCCATCTAGCAATGAATCCTCACCCTCGTAAACCCATGTGTCAAATGGGTTATCCTCTATGAAGTTATAGCTCAAGTTGATAGGGTTGTAGTAGTCTTCATCTGAAGTCTTAGGCATACAATCTGAGATCTTGCGATTGCAATCCTAAGTTCAAATCAATAGATTGTAATCAAGCTGATCAAGAGATCATATTGTGGTAGACGTTTGGCTACAATATTTTAAGAACATAATAAAAAAACTTAGCATTTGGTAGGTTTTGTGAAATTTTATTATACCAAGGACATGATTCGGTTTGAAATATAGTTTGACAAGTGCGAGGTCGAACCCACAAGGAATTTGATTAAATTAAGAAAACTAAATAGATCTAAACCAATTAAATCCTAATCTAGTTAGAAAAATGGATGATTTTAATTAAACTAAATTAATCTAAGAACATGCAACAAATGAACTAAATCGAAATGATCAAAAGATGAAATTATCAAGTGACAAATTACTAAGGTTTAGGAATCCACACCCATAAATTCATAGAAAAATATATTTATGATCATTAATTTTCATGAAACTTTCTTCATAACAATTTTGACTTTGATCACGTTGTCATGGATAGTGTGTTCATCAAGGCTCTATAAAAATCTCATGCATGTTTTCTTTCGCTTAAAAGAATAAAATAAAATCATATAATGTATTTGTTAAAAAAAAAAAAACAAATTACACTAGATATCCAATTTTAATATTTTAAAATAAAATTCCAAGCAATTAATTAATGAAGAATACCCTAAATCACGAGAAATATATGATTGAACTCATATCTAGGGTTCATCTCATTAATTAATTTGAAACAAAAACAATTAAACAAAAAACTTGAATATCAGAAGCACATCCTTTGCAATGGATCTTTTACTTCAGATTATGCTCTCAACTTTGCCCTCCATTGGATTAGTCTTTTCTCTCTTGTTTTTTCCACCTCCCCTTCTTATTTTATATCTAACCCTTGTAGAAAGACCCTAGAATGAGAAGGAATTTTCGGATGAAAATTTGTTCAGATTTTTAAGTTTATATTACGGGTCTGTTTTGACCCCCAAAACGTTCAAATTATGAAATCTATGTGAAATGCATATTTGTAGCCCTTTAAATTAGCTTTCCAACCCAACTTGATTCACCTTAATTGGATAAGGGAGACAAAAGTTACAGGCCAAATGTTGAGACGTGTTCAGGCTGGTCTAAATCTTGAAATAGAAACAGGTCCAATTTTGGCTCTTTTCCTTTGTTTTTTCTTTGTTTCTTGCCTCACAATGCTTGGTTATGAGTTGTCCAAGAGTTCAAGCAGCTTTCAAAACCCCTTGAGCATGAATTAATCATCTGATAGCTTGATTAGAGTCTAAGAAAACATTAATTCCAATTAACCTGCTCCAACGCAACTAAAGCCCAATTAGACATAAAATAATATTAAATCAAGGTTAAAAACACTAAAATAAGAGGGATATAAATTATATATTTCATGCACATCAGGAGCCCTTTGGACCAAGTTAGAAGTTTTGAACTCAAGTTGGACCCAGAACTTGCTAGGTTTCAAAGTTTTCCCAAATGCGTATTTGGGGTAATTTCACGAGTGAAACTGTATTTATATAATATGAATTAGCTTTTAAGCCATACATGAATGAAAAGATCTATGAGTCTAATTTCATATGAATTAAACGACATATAATTATGAGTTTCTTAGAAGTTATGACAATTCTCCTATAAGGTGTCTTTGTTGATAGGCTCACAGATTTTGGGTAACTTCTTAGGACCACTCACACTAATCCTAAGAGAATTAGGGTTCAAGCCATTTATTCTTGGAAAGATCTTGAAGTCTATTTTCCAACATAACAAATGTTTTGTAAAAAAGAGTTTTTTTACAGGAAGTTATGGGTCTTTTAGTGTGAAGGGGTCAAATTTGGGAAAATTCTAGCGATGGATCCGACCTATGCCAGATGGATCCAAACTTACTGGATTGATCCAATCACTTGACGAATCTATTTGGAATCTTAGAGTTTTACAAAAATTTATCTAGAACAGTGCTAGATTGATCTAGTATCCCTTTGGATCGATTTAATACCTTTTGGATCGATCCAATACCCCCCAGAACAATCTAAAATGACCCAAATTACGTTTTTTTAGGCTAAATCAATTTCTCTTTATTTTGGAGAGTGTGAAACCCCCCCTAAACTTGATCAAAAATCCTAGAAATATGATAAATAAACGATAATGACATTATTTTACACCAAAAGAGAAAGAGTTAGAAGTTTGAAGAATTTGGGAAGTAAGTGTGGGAGTTCTTCCCCAATTGGGTAAGTTCTCTTCCAACTTTGAAAATAAACTAGAATAAGTGTTTTTCTTCCTAGATCTAGCTTAAGTAAGCATGAAATTCTATTTCTTTACTTTAGTTTATATATTATAACCATAAAAACCTTTGTTTGCTCTTAGATGAAGGAAGAACATCAAAAGAGAAGCAAGTTGTAGAGGGAGATCACCTTGGAAGGTAAGGTTTGAACTAGTTGGTGAGTGGATATTCAATTTATGCTCACTTTTCTATTCTTAGAATCATAGTTGTGTAAGTTTTACCTCATGCTTCAAGGTTTTGTAGTCTAATCTCTATAGAAATGCTTGGGTGAGTTGGATATGCATTTTATGCACATAATTCCTTTCCTAGGTTCATAGAAGTTGTGATTCCATTCTATGTTTACTAAGATTTGTGGATTCTAAACTCTATGAGAATGGGTTGTGAGTGGATATACATTTTATACTACACTTTATCTTTTTAGGTTCTTAGAAATGTGCTTCTACTCCATGTGTGTTAAGATTTGTTAATTTAACCTCTATGAAAATTGGTTGTGTGAATGGATGAGCTCTAGGTGCATGATTTTCCTCTTCCTAGAACCTTGGATTTGTTGAGGATGAGCTTTGCTTTGGTGACTTTATGTTCAAACCCCATGAAAATGTTGATTTCCTTATGTAGATTCTAGATTCCTTTAATGTGAGTATGATTGAAGGGATTCTTTTACCCCATTCCTATGTGCTATTGGAATTTGGAGTTAGTCATATAGTGGTAATGTTCTATTTCCTTGAGGTTTGTAATTTATACTTTTGTTGAAAAGTTTATGGAGTTGAATTTATATGATTTAGAGGGAGTAGAGAGTCTCTTGTGGTGTTTCTTGGTTTATTTTATTGATTTCTCTTAAAACCCGCTAAATGCTTACTCCCCACTTATTTGATGAAATGACATATGATTAGTTTTCCATGATTTATGTATCTTTATCATGCCTATTGATTTCCTATTTTAGTCCATTATCCTCTTTGGTATGTTTTGAAATGACATTAAAGTAATCCTAGTGAGGGGGTGAATAGGATTTCTCAATTAATTTACTCATTTTTAATTTACCTTGTAGTTGTTATTAATTCATTTTCAATTTGCTTAAACATTGAGTGTGTATTTCAATGTAATTACTCAAGAATAATATCAAAATATGCTAAACAAGAGTAATACAGAGAATAAAGATGAAGAGACAAGCAATCACACAATCACAACCACAACACAAGATTTATAGTGGTTCGGCACTCGGGCCTACATCCACTCTTCTAAATCTCACTACCAAGCTTAGGTATATTTTATTTAGGTACTATTATAACTTATGTCAATATACAAACCTAACTACTTGCTCAAAGGCAAGCTAAACAACAACACTCAGTGTCTTCAGCGAGTGTGTACTACTTCTGGTGTCTTTGACGGAAGTAGTTAAGCTTCTGATGTCTCTGGCAGAAACAAAACAATAACAAAAATCAATATGAATGCAAATGAATGCAAAGACAATCAAATATTACCACAATATGGTTGATGTTACTAGTTGCTCAAATGTGGGATGCTTCTTGATAAGCTAGTATGCCTTAGCTACCCATAAGGTCCAAGTACTTGGCTCTAGTGCTCATTGAGCTCAGCCAAAGGTGAGTTCCTCTTGGGAAAGTGTTCACCACAGCCTCTCCTCAATAGTAGAAGTGATGCTTAATAGAAAAGAAGAAATGAGAGAGAAAAGTGTAGAATGCTAGCTAATAAAGTTTAATAATCTGTCGACAATGGAGGTTTATACATTGAAGAGGGCTCTCAAAATAGTATGTCTCGTAGCTCTCTCAAAAATACTTGGAGTGTTGGAGATTCCTTACCCTAAAGGGAAAAAGTCCCTTTTATAGTAGGAAGGAGCATCCATGACCTTAGGATAGACATATGGTAAAGGGATAGGCATTTTAGGCCTTTGGATATGCAAAAATGGGGTTCAAATTTCAAAATCTTTGCCTAAATTTTCATGATTTTTTTTCTTCCAAAAATGTCATCTAAACCGATTTGGGCTCCAAATCGATTTCAAAACTCGTAATCAATTTTGACTACCTATCAGATCCTAAATCGGTTTAGGATTTCGCAACCGATTTGCGTTTTAGGAAAGTTTCCAAAACTCTTATCGAAACCGATTTCGGCTTATCGGTTTGGGGCTCGGGAGTGCTTGACTAAGATGCAAAATCATCATCGAAACCGATTGCGAGTTTCACAACTAATTTCGCCAAAATTGATTGTAAATTTCGTAATCGGTTTCGACTGTAGTTTTCTGCACTTTAAGACACACAAAATGATATGCATGCATGTGATATACTTTCCATTGTGTGACTCATTCCCATGCTCTTTCTTGGGTCTTTGGTCCTTCTTAGTTTCATGAGTTGAACTTGTGAGATCACATAGGACACCTACAAGACTCCTAGCACTACCCAAATGCCCATGGGATTGACATACATCAACAATCTTCCCCTTGTCAATTCCATGGTAAAACCCAAATACACATTTACATACAATTTATATTGATTCCCTTCAACCAAAATACATGGACTCAACAATACACAAGAATATAAATTCAGCTCAATAGTCTTGAAGTCACTTGTGCTATGAGGCAATGAGCCCTGAAAACACAACCAACTTCCTCATGCCAAAAGGCCAATGTGAACAATATATATGAATAATGCAGAGCATGAGAGAATATATATGAAATATGAAATAAGTGAGTTTTTTTGAAATATAGGTTAATGTTTTTAATTTTTAATTCCCATATGTTAGTGCTCTCTCACTAAGTATGTAGTGGCTCATAGGTCACTAAATTTCTAAGTCTCATACCAATCTTATACCCTATACCCCTTGTATGTCCTATGTGGGTTGACTGACTCCCCCTTACTCTCACATCTCCTCACCACACAAATGTAGATTATCTCCTCCTTTTTGGCAAGAATTGACATGTATATAGATGAATTTAGATTAAGCCAAATAGCAAATGAAGAGAAAGAGTCAAAAAGATACATAGCATTAAAGAAGTAAAAAGCCCAATGGGCTACAGTTAAATGTGCAAAAGGAGATCATCCCCTAGGTACAAGACATAATCATAAAATCTAACAAGAAAATCCCTTATAGGGCATAAGTAGCTGTACAAAAAAATGACACCCCACATCACTCAGAGTCACTACTCTGTGCCATCAACCTATTAGCCCTCCTCTAAATCATCCTCATAGTCATCATCATAATCATCATCTCCATCATCCTCTCCATCTCCCTCTACCTTTTCATCTACATCATCCTGTACTACCTCCTCTTTAACCACCCCAGCACTTGGTGTAGTGGTGGTCTCATCCTTTGACTGAGGGTTTGCTCGTATTTGTAGAGAATGCACCTCGAAGCTGGTCTCCACCTCAGGCTCAGAGTCAGATGCACTCACAGATTCCAAGAGGATGGGATGCTCTGGATGATCAGCATTGTAACATGTTGTCATCTGCTTCTGGTTGGAAGCCAAGGTCTTCTAATTCTTTAAGACCTTGGTAACCTTCCTGACTAAAGTGTGAAGGAGGGTCATCATTGAGGTACAAGTAGAGGCGGTGGGTGCACAAGAGGGTCTGAAAGTGAGGTCTGCAGTCGTGTCAACAAGGCTCATCTTCTGAAGGGTCTCCTACCCAACAACTCTCCCATCTTTTTTACCCTTAGGTGCCACTTTAAAGGGCACCTTCATTGTCTGGAGAATGTGGGTGACCAGTGTGGGATACGGCAAGCTCCTAGTCAAATGGGCTGCATCGTGCGACCGAATCATCTTATGGTAGAAGATAGCTAGAAGATCAATCTGTTGACTGTTGAGGATGTCATTGATGAGGTAGGCGGTGTCATCCGTCAACACACTTCAATTGGTGGTAAGGAGTATGTTGCACATGAAGATGAGTGAAAGACTTGCATAATAGGCTAACACTACTTATGTAGCAAACGATCAAGCTAGTTCATGAACTTCCCGCACAGGCTTTCCACCATGCCGCCTTTCTAATCCATGGTGAGGTGGTGAATCAGATATGCCATGGGAGTTGGGGGATGAGGTACCCCAAATTACTAAGAGAGCATGGTGGGGTTGACTTGTACTGGTGTGTTACACACTACCATCCAAAATGATAGTGCCTCGTTGTCAATGTTAAACATGTTCACGTAGAAGACAGGAACGACCTCTTCCAAGACCAGGCCTGATACTGAGATGAAGGACATCCATCTCCTCCCTTCCAATGTGTCTATCAACCGAGCTGTCCATAAAGTCTCAGCATTAACTGCTCGCTTGGTGGTGATGGAGCAATGGGAGAAGATACGTTGATACTGATCCAGACTCACGACATTGCGACAAGGTGAGAAGGAGGTTGCACTCCTCTTTGATTGTTGACAAGGTGGAGACTCCATTATTGGTCACTTCCACAGGTTCTGAGGAGGGTTAGATGAAGATCCGCCTTTTAACGTAGTTTTCTTTACGCATGGAGGTATGTTCTTAAGGCGAAAATTTGAGATCTCAAAGAGGAAACCCAAAAATGGTGAAAATGGAGCTCTGGGGAAAAACTAGAGTTCATTTGATGTAAAAATAAGGGAAAACGAATGGTTTATCTTTATTAAAATAGCATGTAAAATTTTGGAAAGAAATGCCCCCAAAAATTAATTGCGAGTTTCACAACCAATTTAAACCAAATCGATTGCGAGTTTTGCAATCGGTTTGGAGCGAAACTGATTTCAAAATGTGAAATCGATTTTGAATGTGGATTTTTTTGGACTTTCATCCTTTTCCTAAGGTAGGATCCTCCTACTCACAACCACACTTCTCCCCATGCATGCCTAACTCCATGACTATCTCTTCATGCCACCATGACCTTGGGAGAATCACACATGATCCCCCTAAATAGGGCACAAGCCTATGGCACTCCAAAGATACTCAAACCTCTTGGAATCAAGAAGTTTGGTTAGAATATCTGCTAATTGATCTTTGGTCTTGACATAATCCAAGGATACTACCTTTTCTTCCACCAATTAGCTGATGAAATTATGTCTTATGTCATTATGCTTTGTCCTAGAATGTTGAACAGGGTTCTTAGAGATGTTAATGGTACTCTTATTGTCTACAAATAGACTCATGGTGCCTTGTTCCAACTCGTAGTCTTGAAGCATTTGCTTTATCCACAAGAGTTGGGTGCATCCACTACCAGCTACAATGTATTCAGCCTTAATAATTGATAAAGAGATGGAGTTTTGTTTCCTAGTATGACAGAAGACAAGACTATTGCCTATATAGAGTCAACCTTCACTCGTGCTCTTATGATCTTCCACATCATTAACCCAATCAGTATCTGAGTACCTAGCTACCTCAGATGTGGTATCAAATGGGTACCACAACCTAAATTCCATAGTCTCCTGGACATACCGAATAATCCTCTTAGCTACCTTTAGATGTGATTCTTTAGGGGCAGCTTGGTATCTAGCACATGCACCTACACTGAATGAAATGTCTAGTCTACTTGTAGTTAAGTAAAGCAAGCTCTCAATGATGCTCCTATAGTAGGTAGAATCGACCTCAGCTCCCTCGAGGTCTTTAGTGATCTTGTCACTTGTGCTAATGGGTGTGCTAGCTAGTATGGATTCTCGCATTCCAAACTTGGAAACCAGGTCTCTGACAAACTTGGTTTGGCTAAAAAATATGTCATCTTGGTCTTAGACAAAACCAAAAGACATCTCCTCACTACTAGACCCAAAAATGATGACATCTACATAGATTTGAGCAATAAGTATATGACCATTTTTCTTCTTGACGAAAAGTGTTTTATCAACACTTCCTTGATCAAAATGGTGATAAAGAAGAAACTTTGTGAGTCTTTCATACCAAGATCTTGGAGCTTGTTTAAGACCATATAGAGCCTTCTTGAGCCGGTATATGTAGTTAGGCAAATGAGGGTCCACAAATCCCTCAAGTTGCTCAATGTATACTTTCTCTTAGAGAATTTCATTTAGGAATACACTCTTGATGTCCATTTGATATAGCTTGAATTTTAAATAACATGCTATAGACAAGAGGATCCTAATGGACTCTAACCTTACAATAGGAGCAAATGTCTCCTTAAAATCAATGCATTCAATCTAGGCATACTCCTTTGCAACTAGCCTAGCCTTGTTCGTAGTCACTGGACCATGTTTATCGTGTTTGTTCTTAAAGATCCGTTTGGTACCAATGACATTCTTGGTAGTAGGCCTTTCTATGAAAAACCATACATCATTCCTTTGAAATTGATTTAGTTCCTCTTACATGGCTAGGATCCAATCCAGATCATTTAGAGAGTCTTTAGTTTCTTAGGCTCTATTTTGGAAGTGAAACATAGGTGACTAAGAATGTTTTCTATTTATCTCATTGTCTTCACTCCAATGTTAAGATCACCAATGATATCTCCTCATGATAATCCTTTGGTGAGCCTTTTGGCCTTGGGTTGAAAGCTGAATTTCTTCAACTTCTTCCTTAGAACTTGATTGAGAAGAGTTTTCTTCTTGATCTCTTTGGGATTTCTCAATCTCCACTTGAGATGAGCTCTCATTCTCATGGTCAGACAACACTACTAGCAAGTTTCCTTACTCATATGTTGTCTCAAAGTCATCTACCATTACATTGATTGACTCCTCCACTTAGCGAGTTCTAATGTTGTAGACATGGTAGGCTCTACTAGT